>OX421494.1:50543723-50788723 GCA_949126835.1 Anisus vortex | reverse complement strand
GCGTATAAAAATGGGATTGGCGTTTTTTGTCTCATTTTCATTTTTAAAATAAATTTAGATATAAATATAGATTTAAATAAATTTCAAGGCTGACAGGCTATTTGTCCAGACTAAAATGCCAATATTCAAGGTTGTCCAGGCCTTGATTTGTTTTTTTGAAATTCCAGACTTTTCCAGACTTTCCAGACTGTGTGAGAACCCTGAATTATTATTTCTTTATCCAACAATATGGTATTCGTATTCATAAAAAGAGTTAATTATTAGAGGTTTAAAATAATAACTTACGTAAAACAGTTTTAAATAAAAATTTCCTGCAGTAAGTGTTGTTTGGTCCATTTAAGGAGTTTAGCCTATATATTTTAAAACATTAATAATTAGAGAAATTACATAATATAATGGCATTAAATAAGTATCTAATATTTATTAAATTAATAATACAAATAAATTTGTTTTAAAATTACTTATATTTATGTTTAATTAAAGAAGATGAGCACAAAAACTCTTTAATTGTAATTAATCTGTATAAATTAATGAGCGGTCTTGTGCAGTCAAATGAACTCTTTGGATGCTTAAAACAGTTTTCATGTGCGATAAAATTTATTCACAAGTGTAAGTTGAGCCAAAACCTGAAAGTAAAAGAGTGAATGCCTAGCAGTTGAGAAAAGCAGATGGCTTTCCTCATTCAGAACCTGAAAATGTTTTTTTTTATCAATAAAAAAACACCTCTTGGAGGTCTCTCGCGTGCCACTGAAAGTCGCTCTGCTGCCAAGTTTGGCACGCGTGCCTTAGGTTGCCCATTCCTGATATATACGACCCATGATCTAGCCCTACTGCCGACCAATCCATGCCGCTCCTGCAGGAAGTTTGGGCTATTGACATAATACTCTTCTTTCTAGAAGGAACGTTTGTAGCTATTAAGATATATATAATTAAAGAGATAGATAAATCGATAAATAGATAGATAGATAGACACATTTTTAGATAGATAAATAGATTGATAGACATATCGATATATATATAAATAGATATATAGACACATCCATAGATAGATAGACAGACAGATAAGCTGATACATTTTTACTTAGCGAGATAGACAAGCAGACACACATACACACAGATAGAAATAATAGCGGCAGATCCGTGGTATTGAGAGGGGTGAAGAGCCTGGCCAAGCTGTATTCTGGGGGCCCTACCTTTTTTTTAATTAAATGGCCCACAATAACAGAATAGTCAACGCTGTTCAGTTTTATGCAAAGTCTCTTTCTCGCAAGTAAAGAGGCGCGAGGAGGCCTCAAGGGACAAGCTGGAGGGCCCTAGTACCCTTAAATACATAATAACATTATAGCATTACATATTGGTACTTTACAGTACCTTTTGACACAGTTAATGCTTGATGGACGTTGGAAAGCTATCAGAGCTGTGACCAGAGCGGCCCCTTAGTATTGTATAAGGTCGTCCCCGATAAAAGACAAATGAACTGTCGAGAGTAATTCGAGGGTCTTAGTCCCCTCCCCCCCCCCCCCGTATGACGTAACAAACAAACGAAAAACAGAAAGAAAAAAAAATAATACACAATTAATATGGGGTGGAGGGAGAGAGATTTTTGGTGGCAGCGTTCACAGAATTGACCTCTGACCTCGTTACATTGACGCACGAGGTTCGTGAGTCTGGTTAGTCATTTCAAGATGGCTGTGATAAGGTCTTGAATGAAATCTATTGTACATTTAGAGAACCGGGCAACTTCACTAGTAATTCTTTTGTGGGGAAGGGAGGGGTGCAAAAAAAAGGGGGAAAGCGACAATTGGGGCCGGTGGGAGGGTCCAGTTAATTCAAAATGGAGAAATAAAAGACAGAGAAAAAAGTTGCAAGTAAAGCAATTGTAATGGAGAGAAAAGGGGAGAGTGAGAGAAAGAGAGAGAGAGAGAGGAAGGCAGTGTTGAGAGATCACATTTGACGATAACGGTGTCGCTATATAATGGCCTTGTGATTGCGATCAGGACGTGATAAGGTAAACACACCAAATTAGAGTGTGTGTTTTTTCTTCTTCCCGTGTATGTGTTTATGTGTGTCCGTGTGCGTGCTTACGTGTCTTTACGTGTGTGTGAGTGTGTTTACGCGTTGGTGAAATATTACAAACTCCTATAACAAAAAATGAAACCGAGACACTATGGCCGTAAACTCCCCCCCCCCCCCCGCTTCACATGTTGTTGTTGTTGCGTATCTTTGTTCGTTTGTCTGTGAACCGTGTGATGGTTTCTAAGGGGAAGTACAGTTACGACGTCCACTTCGACTAGCGAGACCCAAGGCCTCTGTATCGGGGAAACCGCCTTTGTAAGTCCACAAGTCATCAGTTTTCTTAAACCCCCTGGAGCACCCTTCTTGGCTGTGTTTAGTTTGTAGGTCGCAGGTGTTTATTTAGTTTTCCCATCGATTCCAAATGAAGATTGACTAATAAGAGGCTTAAACGCGGTGTTTAAAAGATAGAGCCTTAGATTGCTTGCTACAAGTTCTCAGGTTTGGATAATGTTGGAGTAAAGAAGATATCTTCGCGTTTTGAGTGGACTTAACCAGAAGACGTACGCTTTGTATGGCTAAAGCAATTATGTTGACTGCTTCTCGGGACAAATGGCTGATCCACGACCGTCAGTACAGAAACTGATTCCACGACAACTCGTCTTCAGTCTTTTCGTCTACGACACTTGGTCTGACGACACTCAGGCAATTCGTCTACGAACTGTCGCATTAGGCCAACTGTCGGTAGACGAAGTGTCGTTAGACGAGTTATCGTGGTAGACTTAATGTTAGTAGACCTACTTTCTGTAGACGAAGTGTCGTAGACAAAATGTCTGTAGACGAGTTATGGTGACACCATAAAAATGCCGGTCTAAGCAGAAGAGACGACTTTGAGAGGAAGTCTTTGAAATCGCCAAGACTCGCGGGAGATGAAAGTGGATGAGAATGGAGCGCCATGTTTCTTTTTTCCACGTGTATATGGCAGTGTCCTCGCGCCAACGTATATTCTCCGGACGGATACTTCGCTAAACAACAACTCTTTTAGAACAGGCTTGCGGGGATGAGGGGGCACATGTGGCGTTCGACTGGCGTACCGAATGTCCTGGGTTCGAATCCTGGTAAAGGCTAGAAATTGTCTAGAGCAGGGGTCGGCAACCTAGGGAACGCGTGCCAAACTTGGCACGCAGAGCGATTTTAAATGGCACGCGAGGGACTTCCAAGAGGTGTTTTTATTGATGAAAAAAGATGTTTTTTTATTGATGAAAAACAAACATTTCCAGTTCTTAATGAGGAAAACTGACTGTTGAAGACGATGTTTCTGAATGACAGAGCGACACATTTCAGTTAGTTGAACGCATTTACAAGGACGGGTTAAATCAAGTGGGTTAAATGGACAAACAATTAATGCAGGAAATGTTTATTTACAACTGTATAACGTAAATCAATTGTTTACCTCTAATAATTAAATATTGTAATGAATACCATAATGCTAGATTTATAAAAAGAAATAATAATTAGTCAGTAATATTTGTTATATTACAAAACGTAACTTGTTTGGCATCAATATTGAATCAAAATTAGAAACTTTATTTGAATTAAAGGGAGATAATTAGCTCGTTTTATTTATGCTAATATTTCTAATATTGTGTTTCTTATTTTTCTTTTATAATAAACTAAATGACCTATAACGTATAACGTTTTAATGACCAAACTGTGAAATTTAGTTGAAAATTATATAAATATTAGATATATATGACTAAATCATTTTATGCAAATTTTTTAAACATTACATTAAGTACCCAGTTTGTATAATTACTACATATGAATTCCGCTTTACTATGATTTCTGCATCTTATGATTGAGCAGAGCAAATTAAAGACAATCTCAGTTAAACTGAGAATAAACTATCATCAATATTATCAGTTGCTAGATCCTTATCTGGACAACCAAATGATAATGTTTACAAAATCATTACCAAAAATTTGAAAGTTTGGTAATATAATTTTTTTGGTATAAATGCAAATAAAAAGGTTGATAATCACAAATGCGTTAATTATTGTTATTGAATGTAAAACGCTTTACCGTTTTTTCCCCATACATTTCCTTTGCTTTAGGCCTTGCTACGGAGTAAAATTGTCTTTTTAAAAAAATCATAAATAAAACAAGTATAATAAAGCAGGTTGACTTTTAGCCTGTTGGCACGCTGAACGGTTTTGAAATCCTAGTTTGGAACACAATTAGCAAAAGGTTGCCGACCCCTGGTCTAGAGGGTGTCCATGAGTCCACCCAGCGCTGATGGGTATCTGACCTCAATTAGGGTAAAGTAAATGTGTCTGGGCATTGTGCTGACCACACAATACTCCTAGTATGCCGTGGCTTCACGGCCACCATGGACTAAATTGGTCCGACGGGATACTTTAACTTACCGTGAAGGAAACAACACAGTATACTCAACATTAGTTTGTTTTTTTTGTTAGCTTTTTGTTCTAATAGTATAGGCCAGGGGTCGGAAACCTAAGGTACGCGTGATAGACTTGGCACGAAGAGCAAGAGTTAATGGCACGCGGAAGATCCCAGAAAAATTAAATATTTTAGTCTCTTCTAAAAGAAAAAGAACCGGATGTCTTTTTTAGGCTGTTGGCACTCTCAATGAGTTAGAAATCTTTGGCACACTAATATCAAAAAGGTTGCCGACCCCTGGCATACACTACTGACCTTACTACTTTGAAGCCGGCAAGTCTGAATCGTCATGTTTTGCATACAAACAGGCTATTAATTAAGGAAACAAACTAGTTCGTGGAAAGAAAGAAATAATGGCGGAGGGAGGGAGGCGGAGCTCTATAATTATTACAAAACGTCGCGCAGTTGGGGACATTTAAATGTATTGTTTTTACAATACGGAGTTCGGCATGGAGAGAGTTGGATACAGAGTAAATTAAAGAAGCTGTTTGTGTGTATGTGTGTTCGTGGCAGGGGGGGGGGATGCTTGTCATTTGGCCAACAAGACAGTGTTTGAACTCGGGCAATGGGGGCAAGTTGGCGAGGCTTTATGTTTGAACGCCACCACCAGATAGGCGAGGTGGTGGCGGAGGAGGAGGAGAGGCGGAAAAGGAAGAGGCTGAGCTGGCAGGTGCGGGGAGGGAAGCAGTTTGATTTTTTTTTCATAGACTTCCCATCGCCAGTGGCGTAGCTAGGGTAGGGGGAGGGGGGGACAAATTCGAAAGTCTCCCCGGGCCCCTACTTGAGGAGGGCCACCAAAGATTGTTTTTTTCTCATGTCATAATGTCGAATATCAAAAATGCAGGGGCCCCTAAAGAGGCCAAGCCCCCCCCCGGGCCCCCGAATCCCTAGCAACGGCACTGCCCATCACCATATTTATGGCGGCGGGCGTCATGTGAAAGTTAAGTGAAAAAAAAAAGTGAATGTGGAGAACAGGGGAGGGCACGCATGCGCCCACCGAGAGCCTAGATTTTAAATTCTATAAAGGGACACACTATGATGAGAATACGTTATTTCATATGTAATGAAATTGTATAATTATTCTATAGAATTCTCAAGTTTATGTAAAGTGCCTTACTAGAAAAGTAAAGTACCTTTCGGACCACATTGATCATAGGGCCGGTGAGGTAGCGTTCACCAGTTTCTGTGGCGACGGCATACCAGGGGATTGTGTGGCCAGCGCAACGCCCAACCGCCTTTACTTTGCCCCAACTAATTCCAAGCATCCATCAGAACTGGGCAGACACCATCCAATCACGGGAACGAATCCGAGCTTTCACCAGGATTCGAACCCAGGACCTTCGGTTCGCCACCCAAACGCGCTGCCGGCAATTGTTATGAATAGCGCTATAAATAAATATGCGATTTTTAATTTGTTTTGGACAAGGGGGTCAACAGCGGAAAATAAAAGTAGAAGGCTCAATCTGTTTCTTAAATCTCGACCCCCCCCCCCTTTTTTTTTCGTCAACCCCTCGCTCCCCTTTCCCCCCAGTTACCACCTGCCATCATTTAATTTTGGAACTCTTTTAATTTCAAGAATTCTGAAGTATGGCGAAAGTTAAGAAAGTGGGCTGGGGGTGATGAAAGGGGAAGTCTCGTGGGAGGAGAGCGAGTGAGAGTGAGAGAGAGAGAGAGAGAGAGTCAATTTTGCGGAGCGCGTGGAAACATTGACTCAAGAGAGTCTCAGACAACAGACTCGGCAAGTAGTCTGCGAGCAATTTGATATTATGTGCAACCAAACATTGGCGTTTCAATATGGCGGCCGTTGTTTTATCAGGATGCTTGCTACACGTGAACGGTAAATTCAACTAAAAAAAACAAACACATGAATTCAGTGTCCCCATGTATATTTGTATTTGTAATTACGACCCCCCCCCCCCCCACTCGCCCTTTTTTTCAGCCTGGTTGTTTTTAGATTTTCAGCTTGTTTGGTGGGTAGTACTAGCAGTTATGTAAAAAAGAAACAATAAATGATGCTTATCTTCTTAATATTACAGATGCTTTATCTATACAGTAGAACGCTGTCCAAGGATCGACAACCTTTTTATAATGGTGTGCCAAAAAAGGATTTCTAATTCCTTCAGCGTGCCAACAGTCATCCCACGATTTTCTTGCAGAAGAGACTCTAACTGCCTTTGTGGAAATGGAAGTCTTCTGTGTGCCAGGTCTGGCACAAGTTCCATTGGTTGCCGATCACTGGCCTAGACTATCATCGTTTGAGTCTAGTCTTGCATTTTTATTTTGAACAATGAATTGAAATGTTGGCTTTCTGTCTATTTCAGGTAACCCATTACATGTACGAATACCACTCAGAAAGATAAAAAAAAAGATAGGCCTACACATGAATATATACTAAACTGCATAGTGCAAGGGAAAGTGTCATTTGACTCAATGCTTTTGTATCAAAACTGAGTTATACTTTTCTATGCTAGAAATGAGTGAAAACGGCATAATGTGTCCTACGCTAGTTTTACCCCCCCCCCCTTCCCTTGTGAATGTTTACATGGTTATAAGTGTGGGGATATGTATGTAGTTGTAATGATAATCCGTTTTAAACGATGGGATGTGTGGTTGTTGTTGTTTTTTTTCATTCATGTAAGTGGCGCTGGGTGGGATTGTGTCTATACTTAATCATGATGGTAGTTGTGGTTGTATTGCTTTGTGTATGTTACAATGTGAAGGTAGCTGTATATAATACTATACATTTTAATTGAGGGTAATGTGAAGGTTTTAGTTAGAAATAGCACAGGAATAAATAACATATGAAACATACAAAGTTGTCTGTACAGGAATAAATAACATATGAAACATACAAAGTCGTCTGTCAAAGGGACATGAATGCAGCCAGCATAAATACAAACGACTGGGAGTGGAAAGCGGAGGTTCGCTCCACCTGGCGCACTGTCTGGGAGGGGGTAAAACTAGCGTAGGAGCGCCGAAGGGAAGAGACTGTATAAAACAAATGAGCTCGGCGAAATGGGAGAAAAATAGACAGCACAGAAAACGTATGCAAAAGCATAAAGTGTCTTTAAATTAAACAATGAGGATCGGAATCCACACACACAGTCTACTTTATATTTACTAAATGTTATAGTCTAGTTGTAAATATTTTTTTTAATTGAACAACAGTCTACTTTATATTTTACTAAATAATGTTATAGTCTAGTTGTAAATATTTTTTTGAATTGAACAACCTTTAAGATTTAAGATTTAAACACATTAAAACAGAAAATGAAAACAAATTAAAATTGACGGAGCCAAAATAAGACTCTACAGTGTTCAGAGAATTTGCCGAAACCCGGGATCGAACCAGGGACCTTTAGATCTTCAGTCTAACGCTCTCCCAACTGAGCTATTTCGGCTGATACAAAACACCGTAGAATCTAATAATGCACCGAAATTAAGCCTTACATATAATATAGTTGTTTTTTTTTTAATAGTTGTGATAAGGATTTTTAAAACCAATTTTTCTAGACTATAGAATATAATGGCTAATAACAATGGCTTTTGATGAGTTTAATTTGTATCCATTCTATATTCCGGAAGTAATACGGCGCTGAGTTTAAGGACACTTGGAAAAAATAATGCATAATAATTCCATTTAACTTTGGCAGACTTTGGAGTATCACGCACGCCATTGTGCACATTACTGCACCGAGCATGCTGGGTGTTATAGTTGAGTGTTATAAATGAGTGTTATAGTTGAGTGTTATAGTTTAGTGTTATAACTAAATGTTATAGTAAGCATATGGGCATGGTGAGTCGAACTATTCAAATGACCATCATTATCATTATTATTTCAGATATTGAATGCCTTCACAGATAAGTTGTGGACTTCATGTTATCAAAGTAATCAATATCACATTCCATGAGCCTTTTTTGCAGCCTCCACTTTACGTATACCTGTATCTGTAAAAACAAACCTAGCAAAGATCTATGCATCTTCTCTCTGTGTGTACTCTTATATCTCAATCTATGTTGTCTTACTCTCCGTGTCTTTCTCTTATTCTCTCTACATGTTGATCTATTTCTCTCGCCCACTTTGCCTTTCTTGTACTGTCCAGGCAAAATATTTCCTTCTAACCCTTTCTGTGTAAATATGTTTCTTAACCCTTACAGTCCCGGGCGCGTATATAGCGGAACTGAAGGCAACATAGATAGAATAGGTCGGTACGGGAAGGGTTAATGTAAACTGTAGACCATTTCAAATTTAATTAGCTTCACATGCAACATTTTTGTGCAGGTTTTTATTTTTGGCCAAGAAAGAAAATTTGGTACCACGTAGGGATTGTGTGGCTATAGCAATGCTCATCGACTCTCTCTCTCTCTCTCTCTCTTTCTTTATATCTTTCTACCTGTCTGCCAATCTATCTGTATATGTATCTGTATGTCATTTTTATCTGTCATGAAAATATCTTACATCTCTTCACGCACACATACACGCACGTACAGACAAGCACGTGCCCGCGCCATGACAGGTCTGGCGCTCGTTCTGTCAAGAGTACAGACTGACGCACTCACCGACAGACTCACTGGCGAGATGATATATTATGGAAGTATGAAATATTAAAAAACAACACCATAATAACAACAACAAAAACAAAACTCTAAAACCACCGGAAGCAGGTGGGCGGAAGACATGATGTATCGTGCGCATTAAACCTTCTGCGCAAATGGTACAAAAACAATAGGAAAAGATGGAGTGTGTAATCTGCGCTCAAAGCTTTTTCATTTTATTTTATTTTTAAACGATTTTCTATGATTGTGCGAGCGCACGTGTCTGTGTGTGTGTCTGTGTGTGTGTCTGTCTGTACCTATGAGTGTTTTTTTTTATGACTGTTAGGGGGAAAAACCCAGACAGGCTTTCCCAGGTTGCATGCGGGTTTGGGTTTTTTTGTTTTTAAATAATTTTTTATATGCGTGCAATGAGTGTGTTTGTTAGAGCGTTAGGCATTACTCGAAAGTTCTTTGGTTCAACATTGATTTGAAGAAAGAAAAAAAAAAAAGATAAAAAAAAATGGATTAATGATAATTTTTTAAGACTACGTCTTAATCGTCGTCTCGGAGTCTAGACATATCTGATGTATACTTGGCATAGGTTGATGGGGAAAGATGTAAAAACATAAACAACCGTTGATAGGGACATCGTCCCTATCACACAATCACCTCGTACTGCCAAAATAATCAAGGAACAACGATTTTTTTAAAAAACAAGGTTATGTTGATAGTTTTGCAAAATCCTAATATAGATCTATACTCAGAACCTTAGAGGAAACGGAGTGATTATTCGCACAGTTCTACCTATAACGCTAAGCGTTATTGTGAAGATTTCTAGCTGCAGATAACGCTCGGCGTTATTCGAAAATTGAAGCCTTCCTATAACGCTCGGCGTTATATGCACAGTTCTTCAAATAACGCTTTCCTAGAAGACGACCTAAAGGCAGACCCAGACTGAGATGGTTGGACGATGTCGAGATGGATCTGAGACAGATCGGGGTACTGGCCTGGAAAAAGAAGGCAATGGATAGGTCCGAGTGGAAGGAGGTGGTGAGGCAGGCCAGAACCCTCCATGGGCTGTCGCGCCAAAAGATGATGATGATGATGTTGATGGTTTGGGAGTTGGGGGAGGGGGGAATGGGGTTAAATGTTCTATTTATACTTTGTTGTAACGGTTGGGTTTATATGCCAGGTTTGAAAATGGAAATTGTTCGCAATGGCGCAATGGTTTGAACATTGGTAGCACAATTTTAAATGACATAACTCGCATATTAAGATGGTGTCTTGCATAGATGTTGGTGTTTGCGTAAACTCTATAAGGTTGTAGCGTCAAGAGATTAGCAACGCACAAAAAGCTAAAATATAAAACCTTGCTTCTTTTTTTTTGGCACTCTGTCGTGGATGCTAAGTAGAGAAATTCTCATTAAGTCTCTATAAAAATAGATGCAATTTAAGATCTTTAAGCAGATGTCAATGCTAAGTTATAAGATGACAAGTTAAGATCTATAAACAGGTGTCATTGGAAAATGTATAAAGCAAGGATGACCGTAGGACGCAATAATCTTTTTTATAGAAGGAGCGTGTGTAATAATATATTATAATTATATAAGATAAGATAATTTTATTAGATAAGATAATTATATAAGATAAGATAATTTTATAAGATAAGATAATTTTATAAGATAAGATAATTATATAAGATAAGATAACTATATAAGATAAGATAATTTTATAAGATAAGATAATTATATAAGATAAGATAACTATATAAGATAAGATAATTTTATAAGATAAGATAATTATATAAGATAAGAACCTCAGTTACTTGTTATTGGCCTTTATCATTTTTCTTTTGTTAACGTTTGTTACATGGACAACAAAAAAAGTACAAGCTCAAATATGGAGATGAAGGAGAGTATGCCTACACAAATAGACTCCCCTAACCCTCCCTAAACCTAGGCTACACACTGAGATACGCTACAGTTCCTACTGTTACCAAATTTTTATGGGTTTTTCAGCGCCTTGAAAATGTCTGGATGAGTAGCCTATTCCTTAAATTCTTTTAAGACTTCTTGTGAATAAATGATATCCAAACCAAAAAATGAACATTTACAAAAGTAATACAATGGCAGGGAATTCCAGGAATAATAAATGGTTGAAATAATCATCACTGGAAAATGCTAAGGAAAAAATTTCAATGAATATAATCCTGACATATTCCAAGAAGACTAAATGGTTGAAAAAATCATCACTGGAAAATGCTAAGGAACAAATTTCAATGAATATAATCCTGACATATTCCAAGAAGACTAAATGGTTGAAATAATCATCACTGGAAAATGCTAAGGAACAAATTTCAATGAATATAATCCTGACATATTCCAAGAATACTAAATGGTTGAAATAATCATCCCTGGAACAATGATAAGGAACACATTAGAACCGAGTATAATCCTGACAAATCGACAGGGACGTAATAATCCAATGACTGTATTGACACCAAAATGAAAACTTGAAGACTCGAGAAAAGATGTGTAATTTTGAGTCTTTATAATCCATTCACACGTAAACTTTTCTAATCGATGTCTTCATAGAAAAAATAGACTGAGATTATTAGATAGTGTTGATATAAGATATCTTATTAGAATAGCGCAGTGCAATCTTCATTTTAATCCTATATAATTACAATTGTACGATTTTTTTTACACAAATAATGTTTTAGAAGTTTTCTGAATTAGACGAACAAAGCCAGAGAAATCTAAACATGTCTACAGACAATTTTTTTTAGCACTTTGGATTTGAGGAAAATATATCCGTCTTGTACCACGTGTGATTAGACCAGGAATCAATTTAAAGAGTTAGCGATATTTAAATAAACAGAAACACTACTACACCACACACTGTCACCAATATGCCCCGTGACTTGGCTCCCACATTTGTGACATCCCATCTTTGGTGACAAGTGGCACAGGTACGAAATGAACGACACTTCATTCTAATACATGGTGAGAGAGAAGAGAGATGTCTACAAGTTAATCCTAGATCTGGAAATGAACTGTTCTGAGGGAGGCAGTCGTTCCCACAAACCTCTATTTATAGCCTAGGGAGCAGGGGCGGACCCCTTTCGAATCAATGAACGGAGCCAGTAACGTTTCAGCTGTGACGATGTACGCCCTCTATCCCCCCCTCCCCCCACACTCTACCTTCTTTCTCACTCACCACAAACCAAAGCCGTTCTTCTTCTAACATTAAGTACTAAACGGGATTATCTTTTAAGTAAGGATATGACTAGAAAACAATGCAACGAACTGAGGGACTATTTTGTTAATTAATAGGCCCTTATGTATTTCGTCTGAATTTTTCAAACAAACAATGGTCCTTCTTTTTACATCTAATGGGGCCCATAAACAAAAGGTCAGAGGTCCAATACCCAATAAATAGCTAAAATATGTTTTAATTGATTTAAAAACAACAACTATTATTCGGCTAATTTTGTAGCCAATTTCACCCAGGACAAGTGTTTTAATAGTTTGAATGGTTATGTAAAAGACTCACCCCCTACCCCTTGATTAAAAAAAAAATTGTAAATAGACTAATGACATCCCCCCTCCCTCTTCCCGGGAAAAAAAGGTCAAACCTTCAAGATTTTAACTTTAGAGCTAAATTATTAAGGAATAGTAAAGGAATATAGCCTAATGCGATATATTCAATATAGGGCATAGGTCCTAGGCCTTGTTGTAGGCTATGGGCTGTACTGCAGTGTTCATCAATCTTATTTTGGCCTATAAATCAATTCTATTGTTGATGTTACATGCAGCCTATTGTAACAACGTTTCAGACTTGTGAAACTTGTTGGTGTTATTTATAATAATTGGCTTACTTAGTTTTGTAAACCATTTTGGGATTTTTAGTTACCTTTACAGGGCCCCCTTTCTGTTTCTGATTGGATAAAACCAAAATTTGGTTTTCGTTTCTATTCCTAATAAAAAAAAAACAGAATTGATCCAATAAGATGGTTGCTGAAGAGAGGTGAGAAAATGGTGGGTGGGGGGGGGGCACATTTTTATTTGTTGTAACTAACCTGCCAAGCCAGCGAGCCAAGAGGGATTAATTTGTTTGGCTAACCAGCAGGCGGCAAGTAAGCAACTTCAAGCCAACAGATGCCACGCCCAGTTTTAGTTGTGTTGTGTTGCGGGGTCCCACACTTCGCGCTTGCCATTGGTTAGCCTGTAGAAATAATGGCGCCAAAGTTAGAAATGTTATTCATCTCGACTATTATTTCGAAAAATCTAGACCTGAAACGGAAATGATTTAATTTGAGAGAAAATTGTTTATATTATTATCATTTTACACAATTTAAAGTCATTTTACTATAAGTTAGGCCTATCGAATGGATTTTTTTTTTCATTTTTGGTAGTTTATGGTAGGGCCTATAGGCCTAGGCCTATGGTTTAATTTTTAAGGTTTGAAAGCTTGAAAAACTAAACAAAAACAAAATAAAAACGAATCTATGATAATAAAAATTACAACAGAAGCCTCGAGTATTGAATCATAGCGAGTAAAAGAAAGTAATAGTCCTAATATGATCCTGATTTCGGTTACGCATGCACATGGGCTTTTGCAGGAAGGAGAGCGTGTATGCGCGAGGCTAATTAACCGCCCACCCCTCCCCGGAACAGCAAAATGTGTCCTACTGTTAACATTTTCTTCAAACTTAACCCTCCTTATAAACCTTTGACCCTTTGACAATGTTTGTGTAATGATGCCCATGCACAAGACAGAACACATGCCAGCCAGAAGATTGTGTTCGCAACCGACAGTAAGACATTCTTTTTTTCTTTTAAAAAATGCACACCGTCTCCAAGTTCAGGTAAGAATCATTGGAGATAAAGTAAACCTATTCCGTCGGACCAAACTGATCCATAAGGGCCGGTAAAGCAGCGCTCACCTAGGCATACTAGGTGATTGTGTATCCAGCACAATGCACAGCCGACTTTCATTATCATCACCAATCCCTTAATAAAAACATCTTTCACTAAAATAAAGTCTGCACAATACTGCTGCTCTAAGCACACACAAACAAATGTGAAAACCGCAAAAAAAAAAAAAAAAAAAAAAAAAAAAAAAATTAAGGTAAAATTACATTTAGTTGTAATCATCTACATGCAACCTGTATACCTACGCTGTATCTGGCTCACATGATGGACAAACTATCTCTTCAGATACATACTATCTGTGACAGACAGTTGTATCTTCTTGTGGGGATCTCTGTAAATAAAGAAGAAGAAAAAAATCACCGTAAGACTTTAGTTTTAAAACATATGTTAATGATGTAAGTAAGTAAATTACCCTACGGACCAAATAGATTATAAGATAAGATAAGATAAGATAAGATTTCTTTATTGATCCAAACAAATGGAAATTTGTCTTGATTACAGATGTTGTGTCTTCAGCATATTTTAACCAAAATAGGTCCAGCGAACCAGCGTTCACCAGTTTCTGTGGCCACGGCATAGGTCTACTAGGGATTGTGTGGCCAGCATTTTGCCCAACCGCCTTTACGTTATCCTAACTGATGTCAGGTACCCATCAGAGCTGGGTATACTCAGTGTCACCCTCAATACCCGGGAAAAAAATAGCCTTCACCAGGATTCGAACCCAGGACCTTCGGTACGCCAGTCGGCAATCAGTGCCCCCATTACGTTAATGATAAAATATTTAAAATTCACATTCTAATGATAAATATTTAAATAACCAAATAGATATACAATGATAACAACGCTGGTGTGTAACAGACAAAACCCTAGTCAGGGTTCCCTACTCTAAAAATCATTTTGAAATTCACAAACGTTTTCAACGCTAAAAAAAAAACACACAAACTAATAATAATTAGTCTACTGGAATGAGTAATTGTGTCTTAACAAATAATATCAGATAAAAAGTAATAAAACAACACCAGAAAAGCAGACCAAAAAAAAAAAAAAAGGTAGGCAATGCCTAAACTTGTTTAGATCCAATAAATACACAGATAAATACATCAAACATATGATTACATATCCACTTTAAAAATGTGTTAAGTCACTTTTTAAAAAAACAAAAGTTAGACTAGATTATTCCTATTGTTTTCAAGAATATTTGCAGGCCATATATGCTGAACCTTTCAAAAATTCTAAGTAGGCTTACTCTCACATATCTCACGGAATATATTATGGCGCATCTATCAAAAGCTGCTAAGCTGTGACGTTAAAAATAAAAAGTCGATTTATGTAAACATAAAGTCAGTTTCTGTTTATTTCGCACTATTTAACCCTTCCCGTACCGACCTACTTCTATCTATGCTGCCTTCAGTTCCGCTATATACGCGCCCGGGACTGTAAGGGTTAAAAGTAACCGTAGACAATTCCAAAAACCACAATTCTAAAAAAAAAACAAAGAATTCGTCTCTACAGTCATTCTAGGAAAAAAAAGTACCAGCAGACTAAAAGTACCAGCAGACTAAAAGTACCAGCAGACTAAAAGTACCAGCAGACTAAAAGACATCAAGAAATATACTATAATATTATTATAAGATAAACACAAATATGAAAATTCATAATGTGTTGGACTCATTAATGGACCGAATAGATATAGGGATCAGACAAGAATGTGAAGTTATGCATAGGCGTCAGCGGGGGGTTTCGGAAAAGAGGCACACTCCCCCCCCCCCCCCCACATTTCCGACCTTTTTTAATAAATGGGGTGTGGCCGCTGTGGAGAATGTTTGTATGTGTGTGTGTGTGTGTGTGTCTGGTTATCGGCAAGTGCGCGGATTAATTTGATAACACTCGACAGCAGGTAGCCTTTTGTCTCAAGAGTCTAATTGTGGCATTCTTTCCCCTTATTTTATGTTGAACGATAACTTTTTGCTTGAAGATCAAGACATACCAGGTTTAAGATAAAGGAGGCGCAATCGCTTCCCTACAATCGGCCCCCACTTCTCCCCCCACGCCCCTCTATGTCGCTCCATTTATCTCCCTCCCAGTTTTTTCTTCTCTCACTTTATGTGTGTGCGTGTGATCTTTGATTCTTTATACATGTTATAATTTTATATAGGTTAGAAACACAGGGCAGTACAATCGTCATTCCATGAGGGGGGGGGGGGGGGGGGGTTGGGGTTACGTCATTCCCATGCAACGGATGTTTGAATGTTAGAAAAAACCATGGGGGATAGAGGGGGGGGGGGAGGTCCTTACGGGGAGGTTGGGGGGGGGGGGTTGAAAGAGGAGGGTGGTGGGTCCAAAAAAGGGAGCCAGAAGTGGTCAGTGAAAACATGCCAGTCATGGAGGAGGGATTGTGAAAAGATAAGGGGGACCAGAAGAAATGGGGAGGCGGGGGGAACTACTCCCACCACTCCCCCCTATCCCCCACCCCCCTCCAAACTAGAGAGTTGTCTTATCATGACAAAAAAAAAAAACTTAACAAGAAGGAAAATGTGCGTCTCTGTGTACGTGTGTGTGTGTGTGTATTGTTTGTGAACAGATTGGTGAACAGAAGGGCGAGACCTCTCCCCCCCCCCCCCTCCCCAATCATTGTGTTTGATCAAAATACCGGTCTTTTAGTCTCGCATGTTTAAATAAAATCTTCGAATTCCAAGGGGAAAAGAAAACAAAAGCAGAAAACCTTCTCAAAGTAATACCACAGAACAATGCCTCAAGATGAACACAAGTCAAACTATTGATCTAATACACGCTATATAGCTGGGTTCAGCTATGTCAAAGTAGGATTTCTAATTAATTCGGCGTGCCAACAGCCTAAAAGTCATTGGGCTTTTTTCTTGTAGAAGAAACTTGAATGACCTTTTTGGGGATCCCACGCGTGCCTTTGAATATCACCCTGCGTGCCAATCTTGCCACGCTTGTCATTGGTTGCCGCCCCCCCCCCCCCCTGCTATTAACACAAACCACCCGCAGAGATGCAACAAGACATGTCTTTTATTTAAAGCTGAGCTCTGTCAGCCTGGTCTAGCGACTAGATCTATGCAGTCACGCACATTGTTCAGACTGGCGGATAGATAGATCGTTTGATAGATAGATAAGTAGATAGTTTGAGAGATAGATAGATAGGTACATAGTTTGATAGACAGATAGATAGGTAGATAGATAGATAGATCGTTTGATAGATAGATAGGTAGAAAGTTTGATAGGTAGGTGGGTATGTAGGTAGGTAGACATACTGACGGACAGACAGAAAGACAGACAAAAAGACAGATAGACGGAGAGATAGATATGCAGAAATATAGATAGGCAGACCATCTGACAGCCATGCCTTCAAACGCTAATCACTAACTTCTAAACAGCAATCAATGACAGATTAAATAGAAACAAAAGATTAACCGCTAATCCCTATCAGCAGGGACCCAACCTAAATCAACAATAATATCTGTCCACCGACCATCGCAAGGACGGAGTGATCTCAAATGTTAGTTCTGCACCCCCTCCCACCCTTTAAACCTTGGATGGTTTGACATTTCAATAGCTTACTTCCCCTGTATTGCAATTTGCACACACACACACACACACAAGGGGAAAAACAAACATTTTGCACAGAATATTGTGGAATTTCTTTACGGAGTCTTAGAGATTAAGACACTAAGTGTCAATTTTTGAAACGTAGACACGTTAAGTACAGTAAAATATTGTTTTACTAAAAATTGTCTGTGTTTCGCATTGTGTCTTTGTTTTTTATTTGTTTTACAGTACGAAGCTGTTTCCTACTGGACGACGCCTAATGGGAAATATAGGAATAAGGAGAGAGGAGGCGATCGCAGTATAATATATCTAACAAGTGCTGAGTAACATAGGACCTTTATCGGCTGACCAGGAGGGGTATAGTGATGTTTCAGAGAGGTCCTACAGTGAAGTGATGTACAAAGGTACGGTTAACCAAAGAGCCGTATAGTAGAAAGTCTTGGCCGGGCAAAATTTGAGACCTGGGCATAAAAAGGCGAAGGCTAGTAAAGAATATTTCACTGGTTTCTTTGCTTCTGAGTGCAAGAGGATTGTGTGGCCGGTTCATTGATCATTCGTCTTTGCTTTACCCCACCCAACAAATGTCAGGTACCCATCAGAGCTGGGTAGACTCAGAAACACCCTCAAGTCCCGGGATAAAATCCTAGCCTTCGCCAGGATTCGAACCCAGGACCCTGTGGTACGTTAGCCGAACGCGCTGCCCGCTCGGCCACTGCGGCCCCATATCGTAAGCAGAGAGTCAAAACGCAATGTTTTTACTTATATTCAAGAAAACTGTTTAGGAAAACAAACAAAAAAAAAAAAAAAAAAAAAAAAAAAAAAAAAAAAAAAAAAAAAAAAAAAAAAAAATGATCTTTCCCTAAACAGTTTGAGAATCGTCGTCATAAAGCTTAGCGGGTTAGTCCCCTTTAGGCCGGTGTTGAACATATTAAATCCAGCTGACATAGCTTCCCCCCCCCCCCCCCCCCCCCCGTTGACCTTAACAAATTGTGTGTATAATATATGTGTGTGTATGTTTATGTTTGTATGAGTTTTTGCTTGAGTTCCTGCCCGCCCCGTTAGCTGCATAACAAAACAAAATACAAAAAAACAACAACAAAAAAACATCGGCTCATGGTCTGTAAATGACAAGTATCCATGTCACTGGATAACTGTTGACATTCAAACGGGTGGGGGGAGCGATGATAACTCTCACCAGCGGCGCCATTAATATGATGACAGGTTAAAGGTCACGTGACTCCCCCCATCCTATCTCCATCTCTAGCCCCCCCCCCCCACTCCTCGGCGCCCCGTCCTTCCACGTGTAATGGGATTGAACACAGTTAGCCCCCCCCTGCGCCGCTAGAAAGATAACCAGGGAAAATGTAATTGGTCTAATGTTTAGTCATGCACTGAAAAGTAAATGCATTATGCCAGCGACCAACAATAGAGGAAGAGGTTCTCACATTCACAATTCGGTGATTCTCACTTGAAAGTGAATTTAACCCCAAAGTAGCGGTTATAAAACCGACGGGTAATTATTTTTTATTTTTTTTTACGGTGGTGGCATATCGTTTGATTACGATTCCTATCGTTTGATTACGATTCCGATACGTCTTGGGTTCGAATCCAGAGTTTTAAAAAAGCCAAGATTCGTCCACTCTGTTTTTAAGAAGATAGGGATTTTACCCATCTATTACGTGTATCAGATATTTATCTTTATGGAAACATTAAATCTACATTTTGCTAGCCACCTACGGAAGCTGCCTCTCACTTGCCCTATGAAGCTGATTATATAATATTATCTCTTATATCGAATTGTAATACTGGCCACTACTTTATTCCGTTATAATTTAGTAAATTAAAGCACCTTTCGGACCAAATGTATCATATGGCCGGTGGAGCAGCGCTCAACAGTTTCTGTGGCCACGACATATTAAGGGATTGTGTGGCCAGCACAACGCCCAGACGCATTTACTTTACCCCAGCTAAAGTCAGGTACCCATCAGAGCTGGGTACACTCAGGGACACCCTGCAGATCCGGGAAGAAATTCTTAGCCTTTATCCATGATTCGAACCCAGGACCTTCGGTACGCCAGCCGAACGCGCTACCAGCTCTTTCACAGTTCCCCCTCCCCCATACATGCAATGCTGGTCACTACTTCAGACGATTATAACTTACATTGGTTGTCTACGTAGGAAATAATTTAACCCTTCCCGTACCGACCTACTTCTATCTATGCTGCCTTCAGTTCCGCTATATACGCGCACGGGACTGTAAGGGTTATTTCATTATGTTTTTTTTTTGTCATTTCGACTGAGTTCTCATATCTAAAATGCCACAATTAATTTGTTTAATAGCGCCGTGTATTTAGTAGTGTAGTGAGACACACACTGCGGTTGGGTAGCCTCCCCCCCCGCCCCACAGTGTGCGTGTTTGGTAGCAGACTACATAGTCTGGGTGGGGTGGGTGGCTGCACACGGGGGGGGGGTCAGTTCAAGGATGGCAAAGTGGGCGGGGGGGGGGGGGACGAAAGGGATCGTTTCCGCCACAGATAAGCTATCCCTTCATCTAGTCATCAATAATTCATCACTGAATCCCTGTTTGAAGAACGGCGCCCCTCCCCTCCTCCCGCCCCCACACCTTCACTTCCATTCTACTTCTCATTCACCAGTCTGAACCTTCAGGGGCGCTCAATTGTGATCGCTCCCCCAACCTCATTCCACGCATCATAGAATATACAAACCTCTTACTTTACATACTTGTAAAGCAGCCTCCCCCCCCCCCCCCCAACCCTTCCCAAATCCCTTAAAAAAATCCCACAATTTAGGAAAAAACTACTGGTCTTAACAATACTTTTTCTCATGATTATTCAAATTATTAACATATGAAATATGTTTACATATTAATTATTTTTTTCATTCTTGTTTTCCCAGTCGAGTGGCACGGTGGCCGAGCGGCAGCGCGTTCGACTGGCGAGCCGAAGGTCCCGGGCTCGAGTCCTGGTGCAGGCTAGGATTTTTTTCCCGGGTCTGGAGGGTGTCCCTGAGTCTACCCAGCTCTGATGGGTACCTGACATTAGTTGGGGTAAAGTAAAGGCGGCTGTGCATAGCCACACAATCACCTAGTATGCCGTGGCCACGGAAACTGGTGAACGCTGCTTCATCGGACCTACGGATCAATTTGGTCCGACGGGTACTTTACTTTACTTTCCCAGTCGAGGGCGTCCTCGAGTCTATCCAGCTCTGATTGGTAACTGACATTCGTTGGGGGTAAAGTAAAGGTGGCTGGGCGTTGTGCTAGCCCCATGCATCCCTTAGTATGTCGTGGCCACAGAAACTGGTGAACGCTGCCCTATGTCCAATTTGTTCTGAAGTTTTTTTTTACTATTACTTACTAGTCTAGTTGTATCACATTCCTTTATTCAGCCCAACGACGAAATATGTTGCACGACTTAGATTAAACATTTCTTGAAGTGTTGTTTAATTTTATAATTTTTATGATAATAATATATTTTTCTCTTCAAACTGTCAAGAAAAGAGAATGCTACGTTCCCCGGGCGTCTCATTACCTAGTGGCTAGTGGTTTTACAAACATCACTATCGAGAATGATAGAAAAATATCACTCAAATTCACTCCAGCCTCCAGCCTTACATAGGTAAGTTTAAGCAGAAAGGGGGGGGGGGGGGAGCGTATCTACATACCCGACCAACAGCGTGAGTTACAAGCTTAAGTAACAACAACACTAACGACACATAAACAAGACGGAACCCTAACGAGTAGCGACGACATCGTCACATTGGCACCCTGACACTAAACGTATAATCCCTGACAACATGAGCATTATTAGTGTCTTACATAATACAGAACGCTCTTCCCATAGAGAAGATTATTGTTTCCTCTAACGCCTATCCGTGGATTTAAGCCTGCAGTCTAGCTTGTAATAATGATAGGTTAACACTACTCGTTCAGGTAACATATTCCATTCCAGAATGCCATTCAGGAACAAAGAGACACGTATAATGTTGGTGTAAACACATAACTTGGCACTAATTAGCTTCTCATTACAGAACTAACGAGATGTTAACGAGGGCTCATAGTCACATTGAAACGCTTAAATATTCTCTCGCTCTCTCTTTCACTCTCATTCCCTCTCTCTTTCTCTCCCTCTCTCTCTCTCTCTCTCTGCCTTTTTTTCCTTCACTATCAGAAGAAGGCAACTACGGTAAGTGCAAGTTACAACACAGTCACACTTACGTAGGTTCCAATAACGTATTACTTCTTCTTCTTTGTTCCATTTCGCTTTCCTTTGCGGTGTCAGACTGTGGCAGTCCCGTTTCTCTGACAAACCGGGGCTTTTGTCTGTAGGAATGGCTTTGGACCCCAAAGCTTTGCCTCCATGGTGGCTCCCTGAGGCCAGGCCTGGTTACGGGCCTCTCTGTTGAGTGGGCACCATTGCAGGATGTGCTCTTCATTCTGGAGTCCAGTTTCACATGGGCACTATAACATTTTACTAATTACTAAATAGGTTTTTGATATAAAGTTTATCATTGTTTTAAATAATATAAAAAGGACAATATAATTTTTGCGTCAATTCAACACAGAGCATTCCGCCTGAGTTTTCCGTGACATTTTCTTTCTCACATGGAAAATGAGTAATTTTGGTGATAAATCGCAAAGGGCCAGAAATAGCAAAGGGCTAGGGCTAGGGCTAGGGCTAGAAATCGCTAATGGTAAGTCAAGAAATCGCTTAAGGTTTTAGCTAAAAAGTGTTGCGAGAATAGTATAAGTATCGATTTTGCATACAATTTAAAATATAAAAGATTTACATCAAATCTCCACAATGTAATATAAGTAAATCACGTATATTTGTTTCCACATCCACGAAATCAACTTATCCACATATCATCACAGCTGCGCTCTTCATCACAGTCATCACATGGAAATTCCATGTTTGGATGGTCACAGGAAAAGGACTCTTGGTGTGCGCTCGTTTGAGTCTGTGAAGGCGCCACACCAAGAGACACAAACAAACTCTGTGACAAAAAAGGCATTCAAGAAGAATTTGAAGACATTTAATTTTCTTTTCAACTTAGTTGATCAAGTAGGCCTCCATCGGCAAAAACTTACATCTAGTTTAAAACTATTTTAGAATGTTATTGTCGTTTCGTTTTTATGAGCGCGCTGAGCATTAACATGGAGTGAGGCGCAATATAAATGACCAATAATTAATTAATAACTTATCCACATGTCAACTTATCCACGAGTCTATGGCAATATCCGCTATAAAAACAATCAAACAATAAATCTTGTCGCATTGAAAAGAAAATAAAAAAAAGTGCTTTCTTTTAACCATGCAGTGTAAGAGAAGGGGGCGGGGTCGTGAAGAGTGGAGGTGATTGAACACACAAAATGGGGGCCGATGTTTCACACGTACGTACGCAATGTGTGTCTGTGATTGTGCGACTGCCTGTGTGTGTAAGTATACACATGTGTGTGTGTGTGTAATCAGGCGTATCCGCCCATTGACAGAACCCACTCATACATTTTTCAACCACCAACTCACGGGGTGGCATGGAATCACTAATGAATGAAATCAAGAAATGGGGGGGGGGGGGGGGGGGGTTCATGCCCGGTACTACCAACAAAAAGGTTTAGACCCCCCCCCCCCCCGCCCCCGCCGCTCCCCGACATGAAGCACGGGGGCATTACGGTTAAGCGTTACAAGTCTAGCTTTGATATATAAAGACTAATTGACCAGGTCTATATAGATTTCGTAACTAGAATGGGTATTCAAGTATAAACACTGTATTTTTTGCAATGTTATATTTATAGTGACATCAAGTTTGGGTTAAGGTTATCTAACTAAATAGCTTCAAACAACAAGAAGTTAGTTTTGGGGAGGTTTGCCTTTTCGACTTACAAGGTTAATCAGACGAAGTGTTGATAATTTATAATGCGTCATTCACGTTGTTATCATAGAAATGGGGTGCGGCGCCCGAATGGCTCCTAATAGGATTTCTATTGTTAAAGTAATTTTCGGAATTCCCCCCCAAAACCTTTAACAACCTTAGGTAAAATCCGTTTTCCCAAACTATCATGAACTTTCTCAACCCTTTTGAACCCTGACCCCTAACTGTACAAAAAAAGCCGGATCATCAGTATTAAGATGATCTGACGTCATACAATAGTGCCAGTAATTGCCCCACCCCCCAAACGGAAGTTGCTACCCTAATTTGTCTAACCTATCAGATTCAATAACCAATCGTCTTTCTCTTAATAAGGTCATACTATGGACGAAGTTTGATGGGTCTAAGTTGTCATGTTTCGTTGACCATTCCCCTCCCATCCCCAAAGGACCGGCTATCACCCACGGAGCGTTGTCCCTGAGCGGGCGCCCTTGTCTTGGACGCCCTCAAGCTCAATTTACCCCCGCGTCGCCACGCACGTCTCGCCGACTTAAACGTTTCGTATTTCCTGAAATATACCAACCTTAACTTTCGCGCCATTTTTTTTTATTGTCAAAGAGAGCGAGACAGGGAGAGAGATATACCAGAGAGATGCCAGAGCAGTCGGAAGAAGGGGTGGGGCCCATGAACTTCCGGAAGTGTCCAGACTCAAAAGGTCAGCATACGTTTACCCGTCATACTTCCTGGGAGACCAGATCGAGGCTCGCATGACACCGGGGCCGACTTAGCGGCGTAAATTCTACGGAAAGGTTACGTCCGTTCGAAAAATGCCGCGTATCGACGCAGGCTAATATCCCGGCTTGAGGCTTTGCTGACAGTATGGTTGTTGGGGCAAAATATTTATAAAAAAAAGGTTGGACGTTTTAAAGACAAACATTTCATTGAGAAATGTCATAGTGAATTATTAATAAGGCCGCTGTTGGAATAGACTGACGGATGTATAGATGGATATATGGATATATGGATAAATAGATTGATGGATAGATAGATGGATGGATAGAACGATATTTGACTGGCTGGATAGATACTAACGTTTCAACCTTTTTTGTAAACTTTAAAAAAGGGAATATGTCAATCTTGTCCTGGTGTATATAAATATACTTATTATATTATACATTGTATATATATATATATATAGACTCTAGATAAAGTCAACATCTTAACCCTTACCGTCCCGGGCGCGTATATTGCGGAACTGAAGGCAGCATAGATAGAAGTAGGTCGGTACGGGAAGGGTTAATAGCGTGTAGCCCATAGACACATCATTAACTGATAAACTATATGGTGGAGTGGAGCAACCCATAGTCACAGCGCAGCTCATCACAAAATCACAAGCATTGAACTATGTTGTCTAAATCCTGAAACATGCTATTATGAAACGAAGAAGAATAAGAAGAGAAGAGAAGAGAAAAAGAAGAGAAGAGAAGAGAAGAGAAGTACAAGAACAAGACAAAGGTGGACACAGTTTCTCTCCCTTTTTTACTTGTTTCGCCTTTTCATGATAAGGGATTCTGGAAATGCGAAACGTTGTTACGCTGCAGTTACGCACCCAATAGATTCAACTGTGAGTAGAAATTGTAGACGGTAAGATGGGATGCCCCCCCCCCCCCCGGGGGAGTGTGAGTGGGTGGCTGGTGGTGACTGTAGTGTTCTGGTTTATGGCTAGCTGTTTGTGATGAAAGTACAACATGGACGGGTGGGGAGGTGGAAGGGGGGATAGGCCTAGGAGGGTGCTGGTGGTCGGGGAGTGTGGGGGAGGGAGGCGCACGGTCATGTTGTAAACTAACTAAAATAAAGGACAATTAAAGAAGAACGGTGGACCATCGCCCTCCGCCTGGTCAACATCATGGGCCCCAAAGTGCTTTGGATCTCCTGAGAGGAGGGGGGGGGGACAAGAGCGGGGCGGTGAGGGGGCATGTGTTGGCTAGATTGGACCTTAATCAAAATGGAATCAACCAGTCCACCGCCCCCCTCCTTTGCAGCCATCCTTCCCCCACTCCCCCCACCATACTGTGTTCAATATTGAATTTGCCCTTGGACTTGCCGGCATGCTAGTCTAAGTAGATGGACAGAAACCAGAACCCAGAGTTCTCTCACCTCTCATTACTTGACCAAGAGGAGTTGTCTTTTGTGTGTGTTTCCACGCAATGTTTGTTCCTTCCATCTATCAATGTCAACAAGGAACTAGATATGTCTAATATTATATAAAACAGTGATGCCAACTATACCATTTTATTGTTCTCCGCATTTTAATGACCTAAAAAGGTGCATGCCAAATTTTAATTTTTAACAATGTCCAATTTATGATTCATTAATATACCTGTGTATATAGGCCTTATATATAAATACTTATTTTTAAAAAAGCAAGATTGGAAGCTTAATGTACATTGTAAAACCATCAAAGAAAAAATATTCAGTTTTCCCAAACCGTCTGAACATTTGAATTCACATTTGAACACAGGCGCGACGATGTCATTGAAGTAGAGAGACAGAGAAGAGAAAAAAAAAAAAAACAATATTGCCATATTTAGTGATTGTTATGGTTTAAGTTCGTTTTTCGTTTGCTGTTTATTGTTGTTTGTTTCTCTAAGTTTATTTATTACAAACTTCTTGTGTGATTTTCTTCAAAAGAATGGAGCACCTACCTTCACAGAATTTAGGTCACACCGAACGTGACGCCTCGTTTTGGAAATGGTTCCTGACAAAAGAAAACAAGAAAAGTATATTTTGCTAACATATAATACAACAATATCTTTGCAATGGTTATAAGTAGACTTAAAAAAAAATATTATTTATTGTTTTTTAATGTTATCAATGATTGAAACTGTCTGAATGGAAAGACATGCACCAGTGTTCTTTTTTTCCCCTGCGCAACCAATAAGGCTTTCTTAAATGACTTCTTCGCTCCTACGATTGCATTCAATGTTTCCGCTGTATACAACTTTTGATTTTAATCTGAATTTTCCATTGAGAAAATCATAGCGAATTACTATACCGGAAGTCTAGAGGGCGTAGTGCGATCGGAAATTCCCAAATAAAGTGTTTCAAGTCATCAAATAGCAGAAATATCAAAGCAAGCGGCCCATCTTATTATAGTCTTTGATATTATCTTGTATGTGTGGTATCTTGTTATGCACTAGCCATCAAAAAGATTTTGCCATTTGGCACCCACGCAAAGAAAGAAAATAAAAAAAATAACGTAAAAAAAAACAAATTTAATAGCTCTATAAATAATTGAATTATAAATAAGATCAATAAGGGGCCATTCACCTGCATTCAATAAGGATTTAAAAACGCACGCTATAAAGTTAAAAAATAAGTAAGTTAAAAAAAATTATTTTTGGGGGATGCGGCTGAAAATTTTGTTATATTTTCTACAGCATATAAGTGTTCTCATTTTGATGTAATCCTTAAGACAAATCGTCTATTAAATGTATTGCTGCATTTTTAAACAAGCTAGTTGTTTTTCCCCCCAGAAATCCGTGTTGATGTAGGGGAATACATCATTCTGCTTTGTCTCCTTGATTGATGATATCACTTCATATTAAATCTTCCAGCATTTTTGTATAGAACGCTTGAGCCCGAGAAATTAAAAGACCAATTTGGCGTATAGGCTTCTTTTTTTGAAGACCAATTTAGCGTGAAGACTTTACTTTTCTTCTTTTTAAAAGGGATGTTGCATAAGCTGTTTTTCTTTTGCACCAAAACCTTCTTGAATGTCACCCTGATTGAGTGAGCCCGTGTGTACAATGTTAGCTGCTTTTAGGTTAATTCATTTTGTTCAAAAAATCTTTACGCACTCTACCTGGTATTCTAACTGCAGGGCTCGGCAACCTTTTGATACTAGTGTGCCAAAGAAGAATTTCTAATTCATTCAGCGTGCCAACACCTTAAATTCATCGTGCTCCAGCTTCTTCAAGAGACTTGAATATCCTTTTTTTTTTGGTGGGTCTTCTACGTGCCATTGAAAATCGCTCTGCGTGCCGAGTCTGGCACGCGTTGCGTACGCTGCCGACCCCAGTTCTAACGCTTTAATGGTTTAAGAGTTTGTCAATGACTTCGTTTTTTTTTTGTTAGTACAATACTCTACATAATATAATATGTTTCATAGGCGATACTATATTTTTGGTTTCAATTGATTTAGACGTACTTGCCAAGAGTTGATTGAAACCAAAGACAATAATAAGATGGACCGCTCGCTTTAATATGTATGCTAGTTGATAACTTGAAAACACTTAGTTTCGGAATTTCCGATCGCACTAGGCAATCTAGAATTCCGGTTAAGTAATTCTTAATCATTTTCTCAATGGGTAATTAAGATGAAAAATTGAAAGTTGTATACAGCGGAAGTCTTTAGGGGAGTTTAGGAGTCATTAAAGACAGCGTTATTGGCGGCGCACGGAAAAAAAACAAGTGTAAAGCTCTAAAAATAGAGCAAGCGGTCCAACTCATTATAGTCTTTGGTTCAAACGACAATGCAAAGAAAAAATAAATAACATAAAATGCGGTTTGGTTATTGTTTACTTTAGCTGTATTTGTCATTTGAAGTTGTATCAATTTTTTGTTGTTGACATTTTAATGTAGATATTGTATCTGTTGCATTGCAATTTTCTAAAGCCATTTTAAAATTTAATTTAAAAACAAGAACTTTTTCTTATATTACTGAGAACTCTTACAAAATATCACGATTCGATTGTCCAGAGGTTATGTCATCAACTACCAACTAGCATAAGGAATAGACAAATGAGGGGCTGGGGAGGGGGGCGCTAGCATGCACGGGCCTTTGCCATCGCCACATCCAACCTTCCGACATTGACGAACCCTTCTTTTTTTTTATACTGATTTTTAAAACATATTTTTAGAAATGAAAATATATAATTTTTAAAGGCAAATATATAGAGTTAAAAGATTTGTAAACAAAATATTTGTAGAACTCACATTATTATACTGTTAAAAACATTATATAAAATGGTATATGTTTTCTTTTATATACAGTTTTGGCCTGTTCTTAATTGAGGTAACTTTAATTTTTTTTAAAGAAATGTTATTTGAACATGCTTGGACATCATTTCGACCAGTAAATAATATGCCAATGATGTATTATTTTTTTTAACTCAATTCTTGATAATAAATGAAAGGCCACAGTTTGTCTGACATAAAATTATAATAAATGAAAGGCCACAGTTTGTCTGACATAAACTTATAATAAATGAAGGCCACAATTTGTCTGACATAAACCTATATTTTTAGAAAATGAAAATGTTGACATCTTAAATCTATATCTAACCTCTGACTTCTAGTCTTGGTCTAAAGTTGAATTAAGAATATAACCTGTCTCGATGTGTCTTTAAAATTTATTGAAAGTTTGAATTTATTTCCGTGAAATCTTAAATGATGGTAAATAGCGCAGATGTGCACATTTCTGTCAGGAAGATTAAAAACTCCTATTTGCCAAATTTCTGCTTTTGGCCCTTTCTCATGTTTATAATCTTTCAGCATTTTTTCCTTTTTTATAAATTATATATATATATCTTATCTTCTCTTATCTTATACATTACAGACGCTCCTTCTATAAAGAAGATTATTGCGTCCTACGCTCATCCGTGGTCCGAGTCTAGTCTTGCATTTTTATTAATGTTTTAAATGATGTTAGGTTATTGGTTTTCCTGGTTTGTTCAGGCAACATATTCCATGCCCGAATGCCACTCGGGAAGAAAGAGTACTTATATGCATTTGTTCTCGCATAAGGGACAAGGAAGGTGTTTTTGTCTTTATGTTTATCTGAGCTTTGCAACAGATTGTTATTGGGTTGTATTTCTAAATTAGAGTTTAATGCCTTATGTATTATTACTACTTTACTCTTTGCCCTTCTGTCCTCTAGTGTTTCTAGGTTTAGTGATTTGACTAATGGTGTTACTCTTGTCAATTGGGAATATTCATTAGTTATAAACCTTGCAGCTCTTTTTTAATATATATATAAGTCTAAAATTGTGATTTAAATCTTTGGACGCTTATAACTAAGTGATTGGCCTACTTTTTTCTTGTATGATAAATGATATGATACTTTGCTCGAATGTCTATTGTGTTTGAGTACAAATGGTTCTTTAATATTGTATTAAGTATGCTGAAAGACGGAATTTATTTAATCAAATCCAATTTCCATTTATTTGAATCAATAAAGCAATCTTATCTTATCTTAACTTCACTATAGTGTTCAGTTAAGCTGTGAGATTTCGTTTTTCCGTTTATAAAGGCTTTAAATGATGTCGGTATTGCAACAGGCATTTTTTTTAGGCCTAAAATATTAAGCTTATTGTTTTTAGCCAAAATAAGGCTCCACTACAAACATCAAGTTAAAATTTCAAAAATGTTAATATCAAGGATTTTACATTAAATATCTAAACAAAATATTTCTATATTTGTTCACATTACATCAGTCGGAATTTTTGTTGGTGAAGTAATATTTTTATACAAGGGACTTTCATCGACAGCCAATATTGCCAGGTATGTCAAATCTAGGACTCCATACCTACAGACTTTTTAAATATGTAATTGGGTCACAAGTCCAGTCCTCTGGGTAACAATCTCAATCATTTGTTATTAAAATATATGCCAGATTTATCTACTTCCTGTGCTATGTCACCTATGTGCTTCGTGTAAGGCGACCTAGACTCTTTACCCCAATTAAAATACATTCATTCAACTATATTGAACACTATAGACCAAACCTCAATGAACAAATCAAAACAAAATGTGTTTTTTGTGCGATTGTGTTTAAAATGTTTTATTTATATAATCTTGAAAGGGAGTTGTTCGTTTTTTTTTTTATGGTCAATGGGAGGTAACTAAATATTAACCAATCAAATTTGTTTTTAGGATACATTGCCTTTGATCAAGGGAAACAACTTTTTAAAAAACGTAAAATCTTAAAAAGCGATGTATAGACTATAAAAAAAATATTTTAGGAAACATTGTTAAACATAAAAAGGAAACAATTAAAAACTGAACACAAAGAAATAGAAAACTGAGTCATTTGATAAAAATGTTGTACACGGGGCAGTAAAATATTGTTGTGTCTTTAATCTCATCATGCACCGCAGACGTACACAAACACTTCAACTTATCCCTTCATGCGTTTTATTAACAAACTTTCAGTTGTTGCACGTCACACTCAATATGGTATTAGTGAAACCAGGAAAAAAAATTGGGCGTAGGTGTTAGGGGACATTTTCTTCATAGTAAGAGCCAAGTAGCGAGGTTCTAAGAGAACTCAAATTTCCTCAATAATATGTCAAACAAACCGAAAATTTACTTAATTTATACTTGGACAAAATATAAACGTTTCATCCTCATATTTTGGTCCTTTTTTTTTTTTTTTTTTTTTAAATAATTAAACATTAGATTTGCCAAACGAAAGATGAATAATGGTGGCGTCATGAAAGGCTCGAGGATAATGGTCTAACCAGCTAAATAAAAGAACTCAATGCGTGTCACATAATATATAGACAAGGACACACGCAGACTCACGCACACACTATTTAGGGCCTATATAAATGACAACTGAAATATTAGATTCCTTTGGGGCATCTGAAAAGTCCAATATGGACATTAATGTAAAAAAAAGCTGCAATTCTTACATTTAAAAAAAAAAACAATAAAGAAAGAAATAAAAACTTTACTTTTTCCTTATTTTCTTTCCTTTTTTTGAAAGTTTAGGCGAATGTCATTAGTGTATTCAAGCGATAGGCTAATGTCTCCTACGGGCGATGTATACATTTGATAGATGCCTTAATGTCTCTCCTGTCATACACAGCTCACGTAGTGTATATTGTGCATACACATATCTATACTATATGCACATGCCCCATCTTCGTGGACCTTCACGTTTATAACAGCTGACTCTGCAACGTTTCTGTTTTGTAGCTCTCAGACAGGGATACATGTTGGATTGTTGAAGGAATTTGGGCTGCTGAAGAAATTGGGGCTGCTGGCGGAATTCGGGCTGCTGAAGGAATAGGGATTGTGCAATACAAATTTGAAGTAATCGTGTCAACATTTTGTTTTTGCAAAAAGTGGCACTGTAGGTTTACGTTGAATCGTCAGTCGTGTGAGCTCAAATCCTAAGTAAAAACGCCAGGAGTATGTGTCTCTGAGCTTAGGCTGATTTGAACCAAGCGATGTTTTCTATCTGTGTCTATATATAGTCTAGGCTTGTGTTAATATAATCTAGCCCTGTGATCATATAGTTTGAACTATGTCTATATAGTCTACACCTGAGCATATTATTTAGGCTTCTGTGTATAGGCATAAGTCTATATAGACTACATTTGTGTCTATAACATTTTGAGCTGTGTTTATATAGTCTATGTCTGTGTCTACATAGTCTAGGCCAATGCATATATCATGTCTACTTCCACTTTTAAAAAAGTTTTCAGACAACAGAAGAAATTAGAAATGCAATTTGCTAATAAAGCACACTGTCTTTTAATACATTTTTTTAACAATTTATTTTCGTTGCTTAAGATGATCCAGAGACTGCACTCAAATGTGTTTTGGCGCTTAAAATGACCCATACACTTCCCCTGAAACAAACCAACAGCTTTGTGATCATTATTGTAGTTAAATACAAGCTCAAAGTGTTTACAAGGACAAACCAATCTTCTCCTTATTTTAAATAGGCTTCTGAAACGGTCCCAGTATTTTAGAGCAGGCATAAGAGTAAAAAAAAAGCTATGGCACACAGGGGGATTGTGTAGCTACAACAACGCCAAGTATATTATGTCCTTTAGACTTTTACATATGCGATTGTTCAGTTACGTAGACACAAAGACTGTAAAAGGTTGAGAAATAACATAACTTTGTAACGTTGAGAGCTTTTGGCTTACTCCAAGCTGAAGAAAAACTATATGTATTAGAAAAGGTTGGCATGCATTACTTTATAAAGTATATAAAATTATGTAATATATATCGGTAGATGTCCAATAAATGTTATAGTTTACTCTTAGACTTGTACATTTCACAAAAATCTTGAAGTTTATGCAACAATTTATGAAATTTTCTGGTCAAAGGGATGCAACTCTGGCAAATATTTTTAACAAGGGCAACCAAAAGAAATCTCATTTTAAAATTACTTCAGAATCCGTTTGAATATAATTACAATAAATACTTCTACAATTAAAATATGTATAAAATAAACTATTAATAAAAATAAATATTTTTCTACATTGATTTTGATATATAATACAATAAATATGTCTGCGTTAGCAATAGAAACTAAAAAAGAACCGAAAAAACATCTTTTGTGTAAAAGGATTGTCTACCTTTAACTCTATTGAAGTTTCATCTAAAGTTAGTTCACAAAGTTTATTTATGCAATATATAAAAAAAAATAATTAATAATGAATCTGAATTGTGTTTCCATAAATAAACATTCACATAGACACAATTTTAAAAATTTCTTAATATTATAAAATAATGCAATTTACTTTGCGTTAAGGACTAAACAGTATGATGAAAAATACAATAATTATTATTCTGCTTATGTCCCTTTATATAATTATCCGTGTTATGAGTGTATAATATGGTGGTATTAATTTAAATATCCAGTTTTACACTTAAAATTTTTTTTTCACATTGAATTTTTGATAGAAAGTGCGATAGCAAGAAAGTAATATTTGTCATGACTATTAATTACCACTAAGAGAAAAATATGTATTTATTACATAAAGACAAATTTTTGTATAACGGGAGTTCATCTGAAATGTAGGCTCCTATAAGCAACCGTCCATTAAAAAATAATAAGAAGAAAAGAATAAAGAATGGTTTTGAGAATAGGCCCTAGGCCTATATATATTAGGCCTATAACAACTAAATATATGAGCCATTATAAGTATTTCATAGTAAGTTGTTTTTTGTTTTTACCAAAGTTCTTTGAAAATTATTGAAGTGGTTTTGTGTCCATTCATGTAAAAACGTCTTACGGGGATGATGTGTAGTCTATAGTCTCTACATTATGCTAATCTGACAATTCGTTGAGTCGCTTATCCAAGCAGCCAATCACGAAACGGTTTACTTATGACACTCGATCGATGAAAAGCATGAACCCGTGGCCCACTTATTAAAAAATTAGCCCCGCCCACTTTGTATAATTCCAGCCAATACAAAAAGGGCTTAGATTTAAACATTATAATTCTGTTATTGAAATGTTTATTGTTAAGAAAACGTTTTCTTTTGTACGAATTAAAATATAATTAAACAGACTATAAATAGTAAGTCTAGCTTTTTCAAAGAAAATGAAAGAAAATCGCCATAGACCAATTTTGCAGGACTAAGTTTTTTTTTAATTTATTTAAAATAAATTTATTTATATTTTCAAATAGCTAGATCTAGACTAGTCTATATTTTTAACATAAAGTATCAGTCTAAAATTATGAATAATATATGAAATGGTATCAATAGTCTATAGGCCTATGTTCACAATCATATTATAAGTGTAATAAGTTTGTATTCACAATATCTGAACACGGCTAGAACTTTAGGGAGAGAGAAAGAGAAGGAACGCCAGAAGAAAGAGGGGAGTGAAAAGATGGGGATAAATTAGGTAAACAGAATATAATCTATATTTTATTAAATTGTCAGAATAACTTCAATGTCTTTTTAAATATGCCCCAATTAAGATTAAATTTGATAGGCCTACCACCCAAAAAAAAATAAAAGCCCAAACCAGACCACCTCCTCCTAAATACTCCTTTACGTAATCAACAAACCTCGATGTTTAAATTTAATCTTTATTTTTAAGTTTTACAAAGTAAGCAACATATATTACAGCATATATTTCTTAAATTTTACCTTTTATAGGTCGATTTAATGGATAATAGCCTGTAAAATAAAATTTATTTAGAACTGGTCAAAGGGAGGTAATTAGGAATTTTATTTAAATAAAGGGGCTATGGTTGTCCTTAAAAAAATTATCCAAGTTAGCTGACTTTGACCATATCACGGCTGGATTAACACTCAGGAAAAAGAATATACACTCAAAATCTAGACAGTTTCTATCAACAACAATACGTGTTCATTATAACTGCAATGTCTTTAAAATGCAAAACAAAAAAAAAGTTATTTTGTAAAAAAAACAAAACATTTCTTTATAGCTTCACTAAATAAAAAGTCACTCATTTTTATTTAGGCCTATAGGCCAAAATTTATTAATTTATTACTTTTGAAATACCCAATATTAATCAGTGGCATTGTATTCGGTTATAGAATTTAATAGTTTTTGCCACAAAGAAGTAGAAGCTGACACACACGGATTTGTTAAAAGTTTCTTCCTCATGTATTATATATGTATTTCTTTTTCTGACTTTAGGGTCTGGCTACTTACAACAAATACTACTCCTACTAATAATAGTGACTATTTATTTAGAAAATATTTCTATGAAAATTCTATGCTATCAAATTTAGCATTCTCAGTGCGTTTTCTTGTCACAATTCAGTTGCCTATGTTAGGATAGGGTAAGGCACTACAAAAAAAACGACAAAGAGAAATGTCTTCAAACTCCTCTATAAAGGTCTTTATTGTTTCTAACAGATAGTTAGATAGATAGATAAATAGATACACGGATAGATAGTTACATAGATAGATAGATGGATAGATAGATAGATAGATAGATAGATAGATAAATAAATAGATAGATAGATAGATAGATAGATAGATAAATAGACAGATAGATAGATAGACAGACTAGATAAAAAGGTTTGGAAAACAAAATACTTGAATTAACCAACTTATCAGAACAATACAATATCCCAACCTTGGGCAAACGCTTAGGCAAGATAAAAAACATGGACCCTCTATGTGGACTAGTTTAGACAAATTGAGTGTGCTAAGTGCATATAAAGCATTATAATATATATGTATATATAAATATATATATATGTTTTATAAATAAAACATGATAACCATGTAGCTATAAATAAACAAAACACAAAAAATTAAATCATAAATCACTCAGATTCTAGAGTGAAAGAAAATGTTGCCCTTTTGGCAATGTTGACTATGTTGACATTATACTATCTCAAACTAAAGTGATCTATTTCAGGTATTCACTTAGGTAAACAAAATTAAACTATTTATCATTACGCAATGCACAGGCAGTAAGTAAAAGTCAATGACCCCCATATGGGCCAATTCATGATGCACTTTGTTGGCTAAAGTCAACTAACTCAAATGGCCACGCAGCAAGAGTCACATGAAAATGCAGTAGAGGCTGAAAATGGCAGAAATGGCTGAAAGAAATGGAGAAAGAGCCCAATGAAATTCAGAAAGGTCCAAAAGAAATTCAGAAAGGTCCAAAAGGAATACAACAGGAGTCTAAATAATTCCAGTAAAATCTAAATGTAGTGCAGTAAGCATCCAAAAGAAATGTACACCACACAAAAAATGTATCACCATTCAAAATGGTTGTAGAAGTATACAACAAAATGGCTGCAGGTTGCCATGAAAAAATTGTATGCTTAATATTCAAGTATTTCTATATATCTATATTTGATTTAAGTTGTTTAAAACCTTATAAGACTAATGGACATGATGATGTATAAGAAATGTATTTCTAATATCCAGCAGCCTTTTTGTTTTGTATATGACCCCAAGACAATTCCGGATTCGAATTACAGAAACATTTTCCCTTCTGTAAGCTAAATATTCTCGGGCCTAGGTCTATCTATAACAGGGGTGTGCAACAGGTGGCCCGCGGCCACAGCACGGTCCGACAAGCCATCTTAATATGAACATCACAGAACTTCTAACTGAATATTTTTTATTTTAATTCATTGTATTAATTATGTATATAAATTCTTAGAATGTGTTGACCATCTTGTTTCAAACTCCTTCTGGGGCCCAACAACAACAAAAATGTGCACGCTCCTGATCTAAAACAACGAGTAATAATAATAATAACAATAATCTTAGAGCCATTCCATATTTTATATTATATATATATATATATATATATATATATATATATATAGAGAGAGAGAGAGAGAGAGAGAGAGAGAGAGACAAATAAGAACGACAACAAAACAATAATTGGACTTTTGTCGATGCAGATCATCAACACAAAGAGTCCAATTTGTTTCTTCAGCTGCAAGTGCTGAACATCGTGACTTGGCCCCGTTCTATCGGTTTGTATAGACCTCTTACGTCTTATGCAACTCTGTGCGCTGAAAGAATTGTCGAAGTGTCTGGGATCCGTGACAATACAAAGCCACCACAAGAAAAGGAGAGTCTTTATTCGATCTCAATCATTTACAACGCCATTGTTGTTGTTGTTTTTTTTCTTCGTCTTCTTCTATTATGCAGAGAGCGAGGAATAATGCAGGCGTTATAAGGACATCACATAATAAGCTTTGGGATAGATTATAGAAGACACGGAGACTTTTAGAAAAAAAATAAAGAAATATAGAACAAATGTAGAAGATATGGGACTTGGACGATTCAGGATATTATAAGGAAAAGCAGAAGAATAAAGCATATTGAAATAGCTGAATATAAAGGATGTACAGATTATGACATATAGAGACTCTAGAAAATATGGAACGTGATAGATTTTGAGAGTATAGAGTACACAGACTATAGAACAAAGAAGAATATAGAACATGGAGAATAAAGAACATCATGTAATGAAACAGACAGATTAGGCCGTATATAGAATAGACAGAAAATAAGGGAACAGTACTGTCTATCAGACAGATTTTAGAACAGGCAGAGCATAGATCACACTAACTATAGAACAGGCAGAGTTTAGAACACACTAACTGTAGAACAGGCAGAGTATAGAACACACTAACTGTAGAACAGGCAGAGTATAGAACACACACATTATAGAACAGGCAGATAATAGAACACACTAACTATAAAACAGGCAGAACATAGAACACACTAACTATAGAAAAAGCAGAGCATAGAACACGCTAACTATAGAACAGGCAGAGCATAGAACACGCTAACTATAGAACATATCATTAAGAATATGGAACATTAATACTATAGAACATACATAAGATAGCTCATACAGAAAAACCTTGTTTAGCAATCCGGTAGTGTTTGTGCTTCAAATACCATATTACAGACAAACTTAATGAACCACTTTAAAAAGTATGTAACACAACTTAATGAACCACTTTAAAAAGTATGTAACACAACTTAATGAACCACTTTAAAAAGTATGTAACACAACTTAATGAACCACTTTAAAAAGTATGTAACACAACTTAATGAACCACTTTAAAAAGTATGTAGGCTAACACAACTTAATGAACAACTTTAAAAAGTAGATTATGTAACACAACTTAATGAACCACTTTAAAAAGTATGTAACACAACTTAATGAACAACTTTAAAAAGTATGTAACACAATTTAATAAACCACTTCCAAAAAATAGGTAACATAACTTAATGAACAGCTGTAAAAAGTAGGTAGCAAGCTTATTAACACACTTGAATAAAATGAATAGAAAACTCTCTCTCTCTCTCTCTCTCTCTCTCTCTCTCTCTCTCTCTCTCTCTCTCTCTCTCTCTCTCTCTCTCTCTCTCTCTCTCTCTCTCTCTCTCAGTTCAATATTGAAAATAAAAAGGAAATTAAAATAAACTTTAAAAAAAAACAACAGAACCTACCAAGAAACAGACATTAACCCTTACAGTCCCGGGCGCGTATATAGCGGAACTGAAGGCAGCATAGATAGAAGTAGGTCGGTACGGGAAGGGTTAAGACATAACCTATAAAGCATCCATTGTTTAATCGCTACATGTGAAAACAAACATTAGAGCTTATATTTTTTAAATGAGATTTTAATAAATGATAATAGATGGAAAAAAAAATATTATTTTGTAAAAAAAAAACGAAATAGAACTTTTACTTTAAGAATGATGTCACTTTCAATTATTGGCTAAAAGGCATTGATATGTAGAACCAGTAGTGGAAGACATTGCTCAGAAATTCTTTTTTATATCAACTCTAACAGCTGATTGAAAAAACACACACACAAAAAACAACTAAATTTAGACCGAATTCTTCTAATAAGGCAAACACGCATTATAAATATTTTAATCTATTACATTTTCTTAGCTAATGGTGTGGAGTTGGGGAGGGGGGAGGTGATATGGATCTAAGGATTTCAAAATGTCCTCTGCGGATTTCTTTCGAGGTAATTGATTTCATTTTAATTAATGCGACATGCTGTCGGAGTCTTCAAGCATTCGTCAGAAAGGAAGGATGGTGGGGCCAAGGAAGGATAGGAGGGGGTGGGGGTGGGGAACCAAATAAAAAAAAACAAAAATCTCCTAGCAACGGTAAAGATGCCAATTTGCACCTTCTTCTTCTTCTTTTTAAAACTCTCAGCGCGGGGTTGAGAGAAGACGTAGCGCGCCAGAACCAGGCATAAAGGTGAGACAATTGTCAGGATGCACACCCTGCAGCCCTCCACCACCACAAGCACCTTCCTTCCAGCATTACTTTTTTACCAATGGGGGTCCACCCTATGTTCATTAAAGGCACGCCACGACAAAGAAATTAGCTTCGTTTCGTTAAAACAAAAAAACAAAAATTGAGAAGAAAAAAATATCTTTCAATCATCTTTTTAAAGAGTTGGTAATTAAAACAGTTTTATCAAACTTGCCAACTTTTCAACTGATTTGTACCCTTACAATTTTTTCTTTTTATTTTATATAATTAGTTGTTTTTTTTTATATTGGAAACAGTGAATTGACTAAGTGGGCCACCTTTTTTTCTTTTCATGTTATAACCAACAAACTAGAATGTGTACAGAAATTAAACATTTTTGTTTGAAGTTCTGGAGATTTGAGAATCTTTTCATCTTTAGTTAAAGTGGAACTAGAGAAGATACGTGTGAGATTAAATATCTTTAAACAAACATATACAATTAATACGTTCAACCGAATTCTATCATTGAGTTATGTTATGTTATATTTGAGTTGAAGTTATAGTTGTGAACTAATTGCATGAATGGTTGTTACTCCTGTTCTACATAGTTCAACATGTGAAAGTGTTATACATAACTTTTAATTTTTACACCAGCCTTTATAAATTTTCACATCCGATACCAAAATAAAAAATTATTGGTAAAAAAAATTATAAATTGTGGTCTGTGTTCAGGGCCAGATGAACACCCTTAGAGGCCTTAAACACTAAAATAAAAAGTGTGGTCTGTGTTCAGGGCCGGATGAACACACTTAGAGGCCTTAAGCATAAAAAAAAGTGTGGTCTGTGTTTAGGGCCGGATTAAAAACCTTAGAGGCCTTAAGATTAAAAAAAAAGAAACTATTGCTGTCTACTTCCTTTTAGAAACAGTAATTGAAAATATAAACGACAACAAACCATATGTAACAATAGTATATATTGCAATAAAACAACAACAACATTAAAGCAAGATGGACATTGTTGTTGGTTTCTTTTAATTTTTTTGGGATGTTTGGGTTGTTGTTTTATATAGTATTTTGAAATCTCCAGCTTTGTATAAATGAATATCTTTCTTCTACTTGTTTTATTTGTCAATACTTTTTTTTTATATGAATTTGTTGTTGTTTTGTTTTTTCTAAATGTAATGTTGGGAAAAGGAAGGTTGGTTTTTTTTTTTTTTTTTTTTTGTTTTTTTTTGGCGGGTCATTGTTCAGCTGCACCACTTGTAGTATTGCTGCACCAGATGATCCTTTGACCATGGGAAATTCTTAATTTGAAAAAACTTTTTACGTGACTCCCCCACCCCCTCCTCTTTTCCCCTGATGCCCTGAGCAACTGACTTTTATTTTGCTGCAATGGTAAATCCGGCCCTGTGTGTGTTAATAACAAAAATTAACTGTAGTTTTGTTTAGAAAGACAAGAACTCAATATTTTAAAAAGTTAACGTTACAATACTTACATCATCGATAATTTATCCTCACCCATAATTCTTTCGTTGTTTTTTCTTCACACCCTTAAATTTTGAGGTCCTAAAAAAAAAGAGTTAAAAAGAATAAGCTTAAAAAAATATTGCAAATTGTATTTAAAAAGTCAAACAGATTTTACACACACACAAAATATGTTTAAATAATGTGTATAGGCCTGTTAACATCCAGTTGAAACAACCTGTGTGTGGTTATTTGCATATGTTTTTTTAATAACACATTGCAACAGCTGATGTAGTACAAGTCACATGGTACAATATTATATGTCCAATACGAATTCTCGGGAAGACATAGATAGACAAAAGGTGTATATAGATGGCCTACAGACATAGAAACTAACATAAGATAGAAACTAACATAAGATAGAAACTAACATAAGATAGAAACTAACATAAGATAGAAACTAACATAAGATAGAAACTAACATAAGTATTGATATTCTCAATGACATTAATTATATATGTACTCGGTTTGCGTGTGGCTGTTTATTATTCAGCATTTATTAACATATTTTAAAAAATCAAACTGTGTATGCATAATAATTTAGGCATAATAGAGTGTATAAGACAAGTAGAGAGAGAGAGAAGAGAGAGAGAAAGAGAAAGAGAGAGAGAGTGAGAAAGAGAAAGATAGAAGTATTTGAAAGTAACAGTTTTAGACATCTTCATTTTCTAAAGATTGACATTTTTCAAACGCTCTGTGATTCGCTCAGAGAATCTGTACAAAATATTTCCTGGTAAAAATTGTATGTCAAACAGGGTCTACTTTAGACATCTCTTTATATTCGGTTAGTTATATATGTGTTTACTCTAAACACAATAATAGAAAATACTTTATATATATCTATACATCAACAGAGTACTTTAAAAGAAAGAACAAAAAATACAAAACGAATTTGACAGTGGAAATTATAGACCAGTCTCACTGACACCAGTTTTCTATACAAAATACTAGAACATGATATACATAGTCGTGCCATCAATCATCTAGACAAACATATTGAACTATCAGGACATCAACATGGCTTTAGGAAAACATGGAACACGGGAAACGCAATTAATAGTTTACTTATCTCGGCTTAAATACAACTTAAGTTTAAAAGTTGGTTGTTGTTGACAGACGTGTCTTGTTCTTTACTTCTAAGGATTCAAGACTTTCTGAAAGTCTAGAGAACAAATTGGTTAAAAGTAATGGTTCTGAATCATCACCAATAAATTTAACACTTTTTCAATGGCACGCGATAGACATCCAAGAGGAGTTTTTTATTTTTTTTATATAAAAAACAATATTTTCCGGTTCTGAATAAGGTAAATAAAATTGACTGTTGAATCCAATGTTTCTAAATGACAGCGAAAAATTTCAATGAGCTGAACTTGCATTTACACTGACCACAGGAATAAATTTGCATTGAAACTGGACATACCTTACTGTGAAATCAATTTCAAAACATTGAACTACATGTTCATTCCTATAATAAGGCATATATTAAGATAGATAGTTGGTTTTTTTCAGAAGTATATCGAAGCACTCAAAGAGGAGTTTTCTAACCAAAGACAAGACTTTTAATTCCAGAACTCGTGTTTTCATACCTTATTAAGCCTGACTGGTTTTACATTATTACAACCGTCTTAGATGTAGAACTTTTTTTTAAGTAAATGGATATTGGCGATTTTAAAAAGCAGCAAGTTGAATTTTAAGCATTTAAAATTGGGCATCCAAATGTGCCCATTTGATGAAAAAGTCTGGAAGAAAGCTTTGTAGGAAAATCATCTGATATTCTCAACTGCAAGGCATTCGCTCTTTTACTTTTCAGCTTTTGGTTCAACTTACAGATGTAAACAGATTTTATCGCATATCAAAGCTGTTTTAAGCATACAAAGAGGTCACCTACACTTGACCCCCTCATTAATTTATACAGACTAATTACGTTGAAAAGAATTTGTGTGATCATCTTCTTTAATTAAACACAAAAATAAGTAATTCTAAAACAAATTTATTTGTATTTTAAATTTAATAAATATAAGAGACTTATTAATGAGCACAATATCATGTAATTTTTGTTTTTAAAAAAAAGTATTCCGTCAGGCTAAATTGATGCATAGGGCCAGAACGTTTAATAAAATATAGACTCCTACAATGGACAATGAACAAGGAATTAAGGAAATGTTTTATTTACAACTGTTTAACGTAAGTTATTTCAATCTTCTAATAATTAAATCTTGCAATTGTAATGAATACCTTAATGTTTGATTTTTATAAACAAAAACGAATTAGTCAGTAATATTTCTTTAATTACAAAACATAACTTGTTTGGCAACACTATTGAATCAAATGTGGAAACGTGTTTAATTAAAGGGAGATAATTAACCCGTTTGAGCTAGTATTTCTAATATATTTCTTTTTTTCTTTTAGAAAAGTTTAAATGGCTTACAGTTTATAACTTTAAAATGATCAAGCTGAAAAAAGTATTTGAAATTTTTTTAAATATAATATTACTAAAGAATTTATATTTATATTTGTAAACATTACATTAGTTACCCAATTTGTATAATTACCACGTATCTATAATGCTTTACGTTAATCCCTCAGTGTGTACAGTATTTGTAAATTTAACAATAAAGCACTTCTCAGTTAAACTGAGATCCCAAAATATGATTAAAATTTGCAGTTAATATAGCCTTATCTAGACTAAAAGTTGATGCGTTAGCCAATAATTACCATAAATGTGAAAATTTAGTATAAAAAAACTTATTGTTTGATATAAATGCAAATAAAAGGGATGATAATCACCACAAACACGTTAATTTTGTATTAAAAATAAAACGCTTTAGCGATTTTCTCTAGGCTATAAATAATCTCCTTTGCTTTTAGCCTTGGTCTTGCTATGGAATTAAATTAGTTTTTCTTTAAAAAAAAATATAATAGAACAGGTTGACTTTTAGGCTGCTGGCACGCTGAATGACTTAGAAATCCTAGTTTGGCACACTGTAAGCAAAAGGTTGCCGACCCCTGCTCTAGTATTTCTAGGTTTAGGGATTTAACTATTGGTGTTACTCTGGTCAGTAGTGAATATTATCTATTAATAAACCTTGCAGCTCTTTTCTGAATTCGTTCAAATTTTTTTTTTCATGTTTTCATTTTGATTAGTTTACAAAATGTGTAACTATTTTTGTATCTGTTATGTTGTATTGTTATGTTCTTTTGTTATGTTCTATTGTTGACCTTTATTTAAATGTTGGGCAAGACGGCCCACCAAATTTTGTGGTCACGCATCTTTCCTCACATGTCCGAAGCAGAGCCACAAGCACCCTTCAATGCACTGACCAGTCGGGATTGCGTTGTTATCACTGGTAATGACCAAAGTTCTCTTCAGCTTGGATGGCTTCATCATACTTTGATAAGTGAAAAATAAGTTTAGCCTCGTACGTGTCCGGCAATGTTTGACCATAAGGTCATGTGACAAGTCAGCAAATCATAGAAAGAACAAATTGGGGGGGGGGGGCGATTAAAGGTTGTGACATAAAGATAACGTATTCTTCAATATGAGGGGGGGGGCGACCGGCAGCGCGTTCGGCTGACCTGCCAAAGGTCCTAGGTTCGAATCCTGGGTACCTGACCTTAGTTTGAGTAAAGTAAGGGCGGCTGTGCGTAGTACTGGCCACACAATAACTTAGTACACCGTGGCCACAGAAACTGGTGAACACTGCTTCACCGGCTAAAGAATCAATTTTGTCCGGCGGGATACTTTACTTCTATTCTTCTATATGCAAAGGCGGAAAAAAAATGTTTTAAGGCAAAAAAATGTGTTTTATTATCTTAGTTATATATTACAGATGCTCCTTCTATAAAGAAAATGAATGCGTCCTACGCTCATCCGTAGTCTGGGTTTAGTCGTGCAGTTCGATAAGCGTTAATAAGTGATGTTAAGTTACTGGTTTTCCTGGTTTGTTCAAGTAACCCATTCCATGCCCGGATGCCGCTCGGGAAGAAAGAGAACTTATATGCATTTGTTCTACGCAATTTGTGTTGGGCTTATGGGTATCGATGATATATTTACGACGTACTAGTTCGATATTGGGTATCAGCGGATAGATCTTGGTGAAATTGGAATCGATTCTGTGGAGCACTATGGAGTGGTATCGATACCACCAACTCATTTCTCTCCTTTAATCGTAATAATTGATTTCTAGCTTAACAATAATTATTTTTTTTTAAAACCTTCCCCCAACCGCTTGAGATAATATTATTAGTTGAATTTATGGTATTCCCTGGCTCACTTGGGCATTGTGCGGTCAATGCAAAACGCCTTCACTTTCTACTAATGATGGTTTTTAGAACTAGATGATGAAATTAAAAACAAAAAAAACTCTTGATCTGCCCTGGGGCAATGTTTGGAACTCAAGGTCTATCCGTTGTCAACCACTCAAAGTATCTAGCAGATGGCCTATACATCGCAATTCTTCATTTAAAACAAATATATTGCTTGATTTAGTTTTCTACGACGAATGAGCTCTTTGATTTCGGCGTATTTCTCTGGCGCCACTTTCAGATAAAACATTTTTTATTGTAGGCCTACGTCTACAAGTTGTTCAGTTGCCATTTTGTTATACAGTTGTTGTTTTTTTATTTAAGTTGTTATTTTTACCATTGCCATTTTTGCAGTTGCCATTTTTCACATTGGTCATTTTAACCGCTGCGTTTTTTTTACTGTGCAAATTTTTAGAGTTGCCATTGTTATAGCTGCTTTTGTTTTACAGTGGCCAATTTTGCAGTTGCCATTTTTACAGCTACTTTTTTTACAGTGGCTATTTTTAAATTTACCATTTTAATGGCTGCTTTTTTTTACCGAGGCCATTTTTGGAGTTGCCATTTTTACAGTTGCTACTTTATTTTTACAGTGGCCATTTTTGCAGTTGATTCGTGTGACGCTCACTTATAAAAAGGAATACGGGGCCAAAATTAAAATGATGTCATAAGGCCACCGCGGCCAAGAAAGATCATGTCACAATTAATCGCCAGTGGCCCGCCAGGCCACCAGGTTCAGTGACAGGGGGCCTAGACGATTGCACAATCAGGGTCCACACATATTATGAATATTCACATCTGGAAAGGACACACACATTTGTAGACGTCATCAAAAGCCAAAGGCAGCGCTGATTTAAAATTACACACTTTTGACTCTATGAGTCGTTGTCGCCCAAATCCCAAATATCATGAAATGTTTCTAACCAATCGGGTCGCAATTTATAATCTATGGGAAGCCAATCCAACCAATGAGTCTCATTGTCTTAAATTTTGAAATGATTGGTGAATGCGTATACACAGAACGAGGCTAATAACAACCAAAATCAAAATTAATACGCTATGAAAAAGCGATGACTATGGTTGACTGTTAGAATATTCACTATTTTATTTATTTATATGCTTGAGCAGCTGTGTTTTTTTTTAAGACACGGGAGTACATTTCTTTTCTATTTTTCAAAGGCATTCACACGTTGAGCACCCACAAAAAAAAAATACACACCTGCTTACACACACACACAACACATGAGCTATCAGTGTAACCCAGATACTACACGTCTTCATGTATACTAGTCACTGGTCAGAGATGGCCTCCACCACCCACCCCCTAATTTGGTCACGACTAAAGAAAACGTCACTACGGTACAAACAGATACTTTTGAGAGAGAGGGGGGTGGGGGGAGTGGGGAGTGGGGACATGTCGTGTCTAGAACGGATCAGAATAAAACGAAATAAGGAAGATAAAAATGAACGGGCTCGGAAGTGAAGGACTGGGAGGGGGGGGGAGGGAAAAGGTAGTTGTCTGGGGTGGTTGGTGGGGGAATTAAGGTCACTAGGAGGGGAGCCAGACGAGTGACCAGACGGCCCAATTGCAATTTGGGTCCCCCGTCTCACCGTCCACCTGGACGCCGTAATTGCAGTTAGGGCGCAACCGTTGAAAGGCGAGCTACTTCCCCCAAACCCCCCCTCCCGTCAAACTTGTGGCGTTTAGGAGGGAACACAGGTAAGACTAGGGTGGAGGGAGGTTTAAAGTTCAAGTGTTGTACATTGGGATCATTGGAGAGAAGGTAAAAAAAAAGGTTGGGGGGGGGGGGGGTTAGATAGATAATACGGGACGTAGATAACTGCCGTACGCTTATTTATTCCAAATACGGCATATAATATTTACACACGTGTGTTGTAGTGGGGGTCAGTCATGGGTTGGTGTGATATGGACTTAACCAAGACCACCGTAAGTATTTACGATGGTCTTGACTTAACGGAGAGCGAGCGGATAGCGGTCGTCAGTTGCTGCTTTTTGGGGTGATAGATAAATTGATATTGATCTACGTATGGTGCGACCTTGTGTGTTTGCAGTTTCTCAAGGCAGCTGATATGATGGCGGGGGGGGGGGGGGAGGAGGAGGGAGTTCAGTACCAGTATCAATAGCTCAATTTGAGTTGGTGCCCTTATTAGGTCATGAGATCAGACTCAATGCCATATAGCCCAGGCCTACAACTCTTATATAATCAACAAGTGTCTGCAGTTTGAAATCTGCAATGTATACATATTGTAACTTACTTCACAAGTTTACTATTTTTAAATAAATCTTTCATAATATGAATACCTATTAACTGCAGTAACATCTCATACATATGGTGTGTAGAAAAAAAATATACAAACAAATCATATAATGGAAGCTTCGAGGCTAAAATATAGGCATACGCATACAGTTTTTAATTTATATAGTTATATAATACATAGTTGTATACCATCAGTTCGAATATATATAGAAGGAGATTCTACTATTTAATGACTTTTCTAAAGAAATGCAGCTGCAAAAATTATTTTTAAATTATGTCTTATCATAACTACAAAAAGCTTGTATTCCTAAAATAACTTTACAAGATGTATTGTATTAGATCCTATTCCCTTATTAGTATTTTTTATTATACAAGATGCACTCGAAAGAGAATATTAAAATAATGTATATATAGCCTATATAACATTGTATTGAATTTATTAGCTTTATCAATGGTCAGCTATTACACCCGTTTGTTTACTAGAATATTATATCATCCAAATGGAATTCCGTTAACTAGTTTGTAGGGTGTTTTTTTTGTTTTTGTTTTTTTTTTAGAAATTTAAAGGGAAATTTCATAGGCCAAAAGCTTTTTCAGGCAATGCTGCTGCAGTGCCACTTACTTATGTGATAGTTATTGAATAGTGGTAGATTGTGGAAAATGTCTTTGATAACTCAAGAGGACACCATTCCTTCAGTGGAATAGGAATATCCACTCTAATTAGTTTTGAGAAAAAAATGTTAGTAATAAACGTCTCATGCTGCAATAACATCCCGATTTGAAACCGGACATATAACAATAAGTCTGATTCTATTGTTATCAGTTTTAATGTTAATTTCCTACAGATGAAAGTTATGTTTAATATTGTTTGTTATGTATTTACATTTTTTTAAATTCGGGACATTTATCTATCAGTGACATCAAGACAGCAAACAGCTGAGCAGTAGGATTGACAGGAGGACAAGAAGTACATAGAAAAACCCACAAAATATAAACAAGGAATAACAGATTCAGATAAATAGAAATAATGATAACTGGATACAAATAAATAAATTGTCCGCAAATTGCTTTTCATTAGTTGCTAAGGAAAATTAAAACATTTTTTTAAAGCCCATCTGGAGAAATATGCTTCTGTTTACTATCAAATGTTATCCTGGGACCTGGCCTCATGTTTTGTTAATGCTTATGTGTTATGTAGCCTTATGATTGGAGGCAATACTAATTACTATGTAGATCAATGCATAACATTCTGTTTAGTAAACCTCCTTTAATCCGAAGCCTGTATCTATTTCCCTCCCCCCTCCCCCAAGTTGAAGAATTCAATTATCATATCATTGGCATATTTTCTAAGTCTAATTGTTTTGGATTATATTATGTATCTGTGTGTGTTTGTGAGTGTGTTCTTTTTTTGTAAAACTTCGAGTTAGAAAATATGTCCCAGGTGGTAGATAAGGAAAAAAACTGGTAACGAATAATTCTTTTCTGAAAACATGGCTTGGATTTTCTTTGAGAAATTGTTAAGAAATAGTATATCTTAGTCTACAGTGTACATAAAACAAAGTTACTTTCCCCAAAAAATAAAAACCCTAGTTAGGGCTTATAAGAAATATGTGAATGTTCAAAACAAATATGTTTACATGTAACTAGAATCTATAATTAATTTAAAATAATGTTTACTTTTTCATTTCATTGAATCAATTAGATCTACCAACCAAATGAATCTAGAGTTGAAATTTGGTGGAAATATAATTTGTCTTCTATAGAAAACATGAATTTAAACTCAAAGGACCCTGGAATTAATTGATTAGGTCAGTGATATATTTAAAAATTTGATAACTAAATCTATTCTATATTTATCAAAGCTACAGGATGCAAAAAAATCTTGTAAAAAACAAATTAAACAAAATTCTAGCTTTTGTAGGATACAACAAAAAATATTTGGTGTTCTGTTGATGACAGGAAGTGATCAAAACAGTGATCAAGACCTTCAAGTTGGGTCCAATATGTGAAGATTTGTTATTTGTTTATGTTCTTAGTTCAGTCCCTTAGTTGTTAGAGCTAAGAGTACATTAGCCATTTGGGTTATACTTGGAAGACATGTTGGTTGTATGTTGTATGGCATAAAAGGTTGATACTTCTTTTAGACGATTTAAACAACAACAACAACAATAGCTTATGCATATAATATTGGGCCTACTTAATTATTGCTCGTATTATGTGGTGTGATTATTTGGTCTGACTTATTGGCGAGCAGCTTAACATTAGTGTTGGTGCCAAAGATGTTCTGTACACACAAGTGTTTTTACATTAATCTCTCCACAGATAATGTACACATATACATACATAACAGTAGTTTAGTGTAGCAAAGTGTAGTATAGTGTTGTATAGTGTAGTCCCTTATCTTGGTTTGCAGGCACAATTCTAAGACTACAAATAACTTAAAGCTGGCGATTAAAAAAAACAGTGTGTTTTTGACAAATGTTGGTTGCAGCAAGTAACTAAAAAAGTTGGCATTTATAAGGTGTCATTTTTACAAATGTTGGTTGCAACTAGTATCTAAAATATGGCATTTAAAAGGTGTCTGTTTGACAAATGTTGGTTACAACAAATATCTAAAAATGTGCATTCAAATGGTTCTGTTGACAAAAGTTGGTTACATCAAAGTATTTTTAAAAGGAATGACAATTTTTCATAAACAAAATCAACATGAAAATATACAAGACCAGATAGTTCAGACAATATAGTCTCCCATGCAAGTCTTATGATAACATTAAAAACAAAAAGAAAATTGTGAACTTTTACCAATGACTATACTTTGGCATGTTCTATTACAAACCTTCATTTGAAAATTGTTAACATAATTAGAACACATGTTTTCCAAATTAAATGTTGACAATCTAATTTTAGATATGTGTAAAATGTTTTGTATGATTGAAGTTATAGAATATTTATTCAATGGAATTTCAATTTTAACGATTATAAACATAAGCTTTAAACTACTAGGTATGTTTAGGCCTACAAACTCTTCAAATATTTATCAATGTAGAAAACTAGTTGTATATTCAGTGGTTAGGGCCTATTATAAGCATAGTAAAGTATTACTAATAGGTTGGACAAACAATTTTGTAAAGTCTCAAAGCTGTGGACATTTTGACTATAAAATCTGTCATAAACGTTAAAAACCATTTAGATCTTTTCTCGATACACATTTCAATGGATAGAAAGATGAAAAGACAATATATAAAAATGTGGTTAATTTGTGTATAACATTTTCTGAGAACTAACTAGTAGGCCCATATCTCATGATATCATAACTGCGTCGCGAAAATTATTCTTTCATGATGATCGCTAGTTAGCAGAAATTGTAAGACTTTTCCCCCCTTAAAAACGTCAAAAGTTATAAACAGAAATTCTAACTAACCAAAAGGATAACTATTTCAATGCAGCATGCAAAGATAGCATATTACCGAAAAATAAAACCATGATTTGACTAAAAGGGAAAAAGGTTTTGAAGAAAACAAATTGCATTTAAACAAATGAAATCCCATACAATAAAACCGAAAATTATTGGGGACATACGGTTTTGAAGAATAATATTTTTTATGTGTTCGAATATTTTGGAGATTTGTTTAAAGTATACAAGTAAAACAAAATAAAATGGTTCAAAAAGGACGTTCGCCTCCATTTTGGAAACATTTACGTGTGAATTCACAACGAGGCGCTAAATACTGTGACCGCGATTAGACGCTACTTGTTTTATCTGTGTTGTCATATAAAATGTTTACATCCATTTTGTCTTAAAATCTAATTCAGCGAAGAGGATAAAAAGTAGAAAACAATTTACTTACATCTAAATTCATCATTTCTGTTTGTCTGTATGATCGGCGTTGGATATATCTAATTAAGACCACATTTCCTTCATTGATTTCTACAACGGGGTTGACTTGCAAGTCCTAGATCGGCGCGCGGCTTTGAGACTGGATGCGAACGAAAAATTTTCCAAGATGGCGGACGACAGAAATAATGGGCTCTTGGAGAGAACAGGGGGGGGAGGGGGGAGTTGCGATATGGAGGGGGAAAGGGTAGCCATTGGTTGGGGTACAGAAAGAAAACTCGTACAAGAGGGGTAACAGGAGGGGAGGGAGGGGTATTACATGCGCCCCCTTCTTATGTAGGCCTAAATTTATTTTCTCAATAGTAAAAAAAAACAACCACACAACAACACATCGATACTTTATAAAAATTAATAATAAACAAGAAGCAGTTTATACGTTAAAAAGTTTACACACACACACACGATTAGCGTTATAAATTATAGTGTGTGTCCATTGATTTCAGTATTGAAAGAAATCAAAACGCATAACTCAGAAGGTAAAGTGTTAAGGGACTTTTATTAACACAATAACGGTATAACGTGCGTTATCCCTGACGAGGTGACATATATGAAAAAAGAGAGCTGAATGTGTTGGACAGAGTGTTCTAATTGCTAAAAATAGAACTTTTCTTGTTTTCTTTTCGCTGTCTCGTGCGTGTGTTAATGTATCGGTGTGTCGGGTGTGTAGTGTGTTATAAAAGATAGCAACTAACAAGAAAAATTAAGAATATAAATATCCTGAAACTCATTCAAACTCCCAAATTCAAAGGGTATTTTTAATACCGTATTTTTAAAGTATTTTATAAGAAAGTGTTGTTGGTTTTTTATTGAACAAAATGTTATTTATTTCATATTAAAAGGATCGTAGGTCTAAACAAAATATTATTTTTGTACAAAAAAGTTAACAGGAATAATAATATGGAGGTCCTCCTATTTATTTTTAACTCATTGTATCCAGTGTTATTTATTCTAAATCATTAGCTTTATAGGCTACTTAAAAGTATAGGCCTATTAGGCCTAGGTAGTAATAGTTATCATATTTAATTTTTGCATAGAAAACAAAATTAAACTTAAAACTATTCACTGTATGTTTTTATCTAGATCTAGATCTATAGGAAATATATAAATATTTCCTTTTTAGTTTACATTATGACTTGTGACTTTTCCAATGTCAGCTTTTAACGCATGATAAACTTATTTTACCAATAAACATTAAACGTGTTCTTTTTTTCTTACATTTAAAAAATGATTGTGTGTTATAATGAAAATTGATTGTGGAGGTGACACTAAATTAAGCTTACAATCTTCAATCATTAACTTTTTTAAAATTTGTATGATGATTTCACTGAGTTTCATTTAATTTATATCAAGAATGTAGTTGTCTAGGTTATAAGTTAGACTTTTAAGATCAATTTGCTCTAACTGGAATAAAATTATTGAGTCTACTCATTTCTACAGCCATTACAAGGAGATTGTGTGACCAGCACAAGGACTTGTCAATTGACTGGTCAGTTTCCCCACCAGAGCTGAGTGGACAACAGCCACAGAAACAAAACAATTATATTTAATATTTCACACCAATCCAAAATGTTTTTTAAATTATAGTATTAAAGAATTCTAAGGTAAACAAAGCTACAACAAAAAAAATATACATTTTTTATAAAACGCTTGTTCGGGGCCTAGCCTATAAGATAAGACTACTTTTTATATGCTTTATATAAATTAAAATAATTGCAGTTATAATAAATCGTTATTTAATCAAATTCCACAATAATAAAACATTGAATATTATACAAAATAAACATTTATTTACCTTTAGTCGTATTTCAAACATCTTCAACTTTACCAGTTCTTCCCCCCAGACTATGACGTCGAGCCTATCTGTTCGGGAAATCCCACTGAGGTCAAATTTCCCTTTTTTTCTTTAACTAGGGCCGCGCATAAAATAATAGATATTACGAAGAAAAAAAAACCTATAGACTATATTAAGCCGGTTTTAATTTTCACGAAAGCGATTTGGCATGCATATGTCAGGAGAGGGAATCATCAAAGACTAGACTCAAAAATTGTCTGGAGCCAAGACATGGCGGCGGCCATCTTGTTGTAGTTTGTTTTGTGTGTGTTTTCCCTCCCCTTTCGTTCTCTCTCTCTCTCTCTCTCTCTCTCTCTCTCTCTCTCTCTCTCCCCTTACCTTCCGTGGTTTTCAAAATGGCCGTGTCGTAGGGCAGTCGTTGAAAGAGGTCAACGGACAAAAGTTATAATTTATAGAGTATTAGTTACGGTACTATTTCTCTAACACATGTTGTCTGGTTTTTCTCCATCTGATTACAACGTCTTCGAATTATATTTTAACGGGCATAATAAATATTTCAATAAAGACTAAAGCAATAGGTCTATATTTTTTTTTAGTAGTTGATAACTTTAAAGAAAATAATTTTACTTAACTTTTTCTATACACAGAGTATACTTGTTGATTTATATAACAATATTATATTTATAAAACTCTACATTATAATAATTTTTTTTTCGTTTTAGCAGATTATTTTAATATGGTTTGAGTTATGTAAAGGTTAGGAGAGGGTAACATTGTTGTTGTTTTTAAAAACAGGGTTATGGTTAAGCTAAAGATCTATGTTTCAAAAAGTGTGTGTATGTTGTTTGTTGTGTTGTGTGTTGTATGTGTGTTGTGTTGTGTGTTGTATGTGTGTTGTGTTGTGTGTTGTATGTGTATTGTGTTGTGTGTTGTATGTGTGTTGTGTTGTGTGTTGTATGTGTGTTGTGTTGTGTGTTGTATGTGTGTTGTGTTGTGTGTTGTATGTGTGTTGTGTTGTGTGTTGTATGTGTGTTGTGTTGTGTTTTGTATGTGTGTTGTGTTGTGTGTTGTATGTGTGTTGTGTTGTGTGTTGTATGTGTGTATGTTGTGTGTTGTGTTTCTGCCTATGTATGTGTGTATCTCTCTCCGTGTATATGTATGTTTGTGTGTAAGTATGTGTGTGTGTGTTTGAGTGTGTGTGTGTGTGCGTATTTATGTGTCGGTATGTATGTATGTTTGTACATACATATATGTGTGTGTGTATGTGTGATTGTTTTGTGTTTGCATATGTGTGTAAATATATGTGTGTGTTTTTGTGTATGTATGTGTGCATGTTTGTGTGCAGGTGTGTTTGAGTGCTAGTATGTTAGTGCGTTGGTATGCATGTTTATGAGTGTGTGAGTTTTTGTGTAAGTGAGTGATTCCAAAAACTTTAGTTATCCTAAATCCTAAGTGCTCAAAATGAATTATTATCTAGGCATTACATTTAAGTTTGCTGTAGATATGTGGTATGTATGCACTGTACATAATTATGTGGGATTCATATTTTTCGTTACACATTTTGGGCACATATTAATGTGTGGGGGAGGGGGGAGGAGAAGATGCACATATGTGGGGGTGTTACAAGTGCGGAATACTATCATAGTCGAGTTTTGTGTTTGTGCGGGGGGGGGGGGGCGAGGACGTAACCGCCTCCTATCAAAATATATCTTCAACTTACCTGTATTTTTTTGGACTCGAACCGCAATTCTATTGGGAGGCGTCAATCCAGTATCGCCAGGACTTGTCCAAACTCCATAAAACAAAAAAATAACAACAACCGATGTCCACGACATTACAAAAATAAACACAAAATGGTCTTCTGTTGTTTTGTTTTTGGTTGTACTTCTTATTATTGTTGGTGTTGTTATTATTGTTGTATTTTTTAGAAAAGTTCGCAGCATTCAACAAATGGAACACGTATTTCTGCAGCAGCTAGCCAGCATACCATTATAGTATTAGAAAAAAACAACAACAAACAGAATACTCGTTTCTTATCCCTTCATGACATCTTCCCACGACTGATTGAATCGATATAAAACATTTCCAAATGAATATTCACAATGTGATATCAGCCTGTTCATTCAATGGAGGGATTCTGTTGTTCTTGTTCAATGTGTGTTTTTTTAAGGTCTATTACTTCAATACATCTAGGCTTTTTTTGTTATTTCTTTTAGAGTTGAATTAAAACCTTTAACTCCTCTCAATCATTCGAAAAACAAAAATTTCAACAATAAAACCACCGAATTTTTTTGTTATTATTTTTGTTTTTTTGCAATGTCTGAATTAAATACTGTCATCTACTCGTTCTCACTCCAAATTTGAACACGCACGCACATCCCCCGAAACTATATAGTAGATAATGGAAAATTTTACGCCTGAAGGGAGCACGGCTCTCGAAATAGATGGCAAAAGGGACAAATTCACGTCGAAAATGTATTGTTGCATTGTCTGTCAATGAGTTGTTATTGTTTTTTGTTTTCAACGACTTAAAAAAAAATTATTTCATTATATGTTGTCGTTTTTTTTTAACGCAATTATTCAAAATGTCTTTTGTTAAACGAGTTTCTGCAGTGGAAGGTAATCACACAAGAGCGAGTTAATTCGTTGATTGCTCCATTGTGCATTCCTGGAAAGAATGAATAAAAAAAATAAACCGGGATGTAGTTTGTTCTGCCTGTCACTCGACCAATGAATGTTGTGTGTGTGTGTGTATTACTTCGACACACACAAACACTTACACGAAAAGCAACAACTCCGAAAAAAATATAAATATGAATTTAAAAAAGGGCGACATCAATCATATCAGGAATATAAGTTGCACCCCATTGCAGGATCTGGCGAACGTTTTCCAAGTTCCTCAACGCCCTCCGTCTCCGCCCCACCCCATCAAACACCCCTCCTGCCTGGCACCATAACTAAAACTTGTTTGTTGTATATTCGAAATCCAAAATGTAAGAAAAAATTAATTGTTATTTTCTAAAATTTAATGGATTCCATGAATTTAGAAGTTTTTTTTTTTTTCAAAGCACAATAAAACACACACACACACACGAAAATGAATTTAGAAGAAAAAGAAACAAACAAAATGGTTGCGCTGCTATAACTCATCAAAAAGGTGTAGACTAGAGGCATCCAGTTGTAATGGGGAAAGTCATCATCATCTTTCTCGTCATTGGCTCGCTACAAATCGACGCCCCCCATCCCTCCCCCGCCCTTTTTTTCTCCCTCTACTTCACATCCCTCCCCAACCCCTTAGCCCCGGCTTTAGTCTTAAGGCCCAGAGCCTAGGCAGGAAAGCTCGCGTTAAGACCGCCGAGACGGATTTAGCACAAACAATTAACTAGTCTACAAGCCTCGCTCCCCTCCCCTCTCTTCCCACCCCAATCCTAGCGCCCCGATCGGTGTCTCTCACGTTCTCCTCATACGCCCAACCATTACCTGATTTTCAAACAGTACCCTAGGTAGCCACTATAGCTGTTTTTGTTTTTATTTATTACTACATTAAAAGAGAAGTACAATAGCCGTGTTTGACCGTAATAATATATTATTATTGCCAACTTTAAAATACATTTAGATATGTAATTTTTGCAATGTATCTTTGTATCGATCTATCTATCTTTCTACTTACCTAAATATGTACCCATCTACTCATCTACACACATACTCAGCCAATGCTTAGCTGCCTACCTTTCTACCTACCTACTTACCTACCTACCTACATCCAAAACCACATTCACTCACATACTTATTTGCGAATATTGTTATATTTACAACCATAAATAAACTTTTAGAAGCACACTCATTCGCATATACGTAGATTTATACACATTCGCAAACCTATACATTGGCAAACCTACACATTCTCAAATATAGGCCTACACATTCGAAAACCTACACATTCGTAAACCTAAACATTCGCAAACGTACACATTCGCAAACCTACACAAACTCAAATCTACACATTCGCAAACACAGACATTCGCAAACCTACACATTCGCAAACTATTCGCAAACCTACACATTCGCAAAGCTACGTATTCGCAAACCTACACTTTCGCAAACAAACACATTCGCAAAACCTACACATTCGCAAACACAGACATTCACAAACATATAGGTCAACATTTTTAGTATTTAAATACACAAAAGCAAAAAAGTACAAGTAATTTATCAACATTTTAGGCTACTTAAAATAGATATTGATAGTAACATTGGTCAGATTCATATCGTTAAGCTGATAACTTCGAATAGTTAAATAATACGACTATTAAAGTCAAAAGCAGGGGTGTGCAACATTTTTCCTCGTTGGGCCGCATAAGAAAGTAGATTCAACAAGTAAGTAAAGTACCCTTCCGGCCAAACTGATCATAGGGCTGGTGAGGCAGCGTTCACTAGTTTCTGTATCCACAGCATACTAGGGGATGTGTGGCCAGCACAATGCCCAGCCGCCTTTACCCCAACTAATGTCAGGTACCCATTAGAGCTGAGTAGACTCAGGGAAACCATCAAGTCTCTGGAAAAATATTCTAGCCTCTACCAGGATTCGAACCCAGAATCTTCGGATCGCCAGTCGAACGCAGCTGCCGCTTGGCGACCGTTCCCCCTCAGATTCTACCTCTACCCCCTGCAGTTGGACTTTCGACATTATGACATGAGAAAAAAAAATTCGGACACTCCTTTGGGGGTCCCCCTCAAGTAGGGGCCCGCGTGGATTTTCGAATTTCGACCCCCCTTCCCTAGCTAAGCCACTTACTTGCTTGTGATGATTAATGTTTTTAATCTGATCATTAGAGGCAATGTAGACTTTTAGAATATTTAGACAACCAGTCCAAGCAACAAGAACTTGATGTGTGTTTATGATTGCTTGAGACTAATATTGTATTGATGAATCGACTTGGTGTGTTGGAGCCTATTTTTCTCTACCATGGATTTCGTGTTGATGTTATTTTTTTTTATTATTGAGACCGAAAGCAAACCGAAAGCTAATTTTTTGGCTTCGACCGAAACCACACAGAAAGAGTGTATTTGCCTTATTACAGTGCCGAAACCAAATTTCGGTCGGCCTCTAGTTGTTACAGTTGATTTTGGCAACTGAATTTTAACAAAAATTGCTAAAAAATCTCTTCAGAATCCATACAAATCCTCTGCCTCGAAAATCGCCTCTCACAAATCTGAAGGCAAACCCGTATCTCTGAGACTTGTCATAATTCAAAAAAATTATGTCCATGCCATTACAACAAAAAGGTGTTTGTTGTTCTTATTGTTGTGCTTGTTGTTCTTCTTATTGTTGTCGCATCTGAAGTTGTATTACCACTAGGGGGGGGGGGGAGACAGTGAAGAAGCAACATGCATTTTTTAAACAGCCCTCGATCTTTCGCTCACCCCTCCCCCACACACCAATTGTCAGCCTTAGAAGAAGGGACATGTCATGGAACTCAATTCCCATTGATCTTAGTGTGGGACTTAGCCGCACAATGCGCGACTTCAGAGTTAATATCCAGTGCTATAAAGGGAGGATTAATATCAACTCTTAATACAATAGAGCCGGTAGTCTGTGACAACTCTTCACCCCCCCCTCCCACAACAGAATCATACCAGGTGCAGAGCGAACAGAACAAGTAATATTGTATATATATATGTTCTATACACATTGTACAACAATGGCGGGAGAGTGCTTCCGGTTACAGAATACAGGTCATTCAAACTAAAAAAAAAACATTTCTTTCTTTATATATTTCAAATGAATTCTGGGATGAATGTTATTTAAAAAAATTACATACAATTAAAATTCTTCAATTTGAAATCACACTTTTCAAAAACGCTTCATTTTCAGTTTATTTTTTATTGTATTATATACGCAGCCAAGTCTTAAAGAAAATTCAACAACAACTACAGAGGGTATTTATAACCTGACAATTCGCTTATATAAAAACGTCCGAAATTTCTGGAACAATTTTAAAAAAGGCGACTTTGTGTCGTTGCTTTTCTTTAAAACTTTCTGTACGACCTATAAAGCGTAGCAGCAATATACTATTAAACCTTTCTGTACGACCTATAAAGCGTAGTTGCAATGTTCTATTAAAACTTTCTGTACGACCTATAAAGCGTAGTTGCAATGTTCTATGAAACCTTTCTGTACGACCTATAAAGCGTAGTTGCAATGTTCTATTAAAACTTTCTGTACGACCTATAAAGCGTAGTTGCAATGTTCTATTAAAACTTTCTGTACGACCTATAAAGTGTAGTTGCAATGTTCTATTAAACCTTTCTGTACGACCTTTAAAGTGTAGTCGCAATGTTCTATTAAACCTTTCTGTACGACCTATAAAGCGTAGTTGCAATGTTCTATTAAAACTTTCTGTACGACCTATAAAGCGTAGTTGCAATGTTCTATTAAGACTTTCTGTACGACCTATAAAGTGTAGTTGCAATGTTCTATTAAACCTTTCTGCACGACCTATAAAGTGTAGTTGCAATGTTCTATTAAACCTTTCTGTACGACCTTTAAAGTGTAGTCGCAATGTTCTATTAAACCTTTCTGTACGACCTATAAAGCGTAGTCGCAATGTTCTATTAAACCTTTCTGCACGACCTATAATGTGTAGTTGCTATGTTCTATTAAACCTTTCTGCACGACCTATAATGTGTAGTTGCTATGTTCTATTAAAACTTTCTGTATGACCTATAAAGTGTCGTTGCAATGTTCTTTTTTAATTATTATGCAATATATTAATATAAGCAGGTGTTCTAAATTTTAATGTCTAATAAATATATCTAATGTATAAAAAGTATCCGTCGGACCGAATTGATCTAGAGGCCCGGTGAAGTTACAGTCACTGTAATGTTTTCTTTAATAAAATTGTTATTCAGTTTTAACGTTCACATCACCATCAATCCCTTGACTGTTGTGGTTGTTGGGGGGAGCGAATGGACACCCCAGCAGTCAATCTTCTCCACGTTTGCCTATCTACAACCATAGACAGTTCATAGACATGTTGAAAGATACAGACACAGAGTCGCAAAATTTACCATATTACACAGCACTTAGATGGCTAAGTTCAGAGCATAGTATTTAAATTAAGAAAGGAAACATGTGACTTCGTGGAAAATAAAGGCAAGCCACAGCCATTACTGTCTGATGAAGAAGAGTGGGTATTGAAAATTAGCCTCTACTAGTAATTTACATTTTCTGAGCCTAAAACTACAATGAGAGGAAAATCTAGCTTCTGATCTATACACCCACCTAAGGGCCTTTAGATCCAAACTTGTATTGTTTTTTGAACAAGTACAGGCGAACAACTTGACGCTTTTTCAGCTGTGCAAGGTCTTCAACGTCATGGCTGAAGCAACAGCTGAGTTTTCCAAGTCATTTTTGCAAGCGAGATCAGGAGCGGTTTTCTGGCTAGGATTCAAAGCCGTGAGACAGTTTCCAAACCAATTTGAAACAGATGTGATCAGTTGCCCGATGAACTGCAATTGGAGGTCATTGAGTTGCAAGCAAATGAACTCCTTAAGGACAAGTTCAAAGAAGAACTGGTGGCTTTTTACCAGTTTTTGCCCAAGCAAGACTTTCCTAATGTCAAAACTTATGCATCAATGTACCTTTTAAACTTTGGAACAACATACCCGCGTAAGGAAAAATTTGAGAACAAACTTGTCCGATGATAATCTCAGGTCACAGTTGATGTTAGCGGCATCAAATCTTAAGCCAGAAATTTCTGCTTTTTTGGTATCCATGAAACAATTATCTACATTTCCATTTAAATACAGGTGTTCATATGTAGTGTAACAATTTGTTATTAAATATTAACTGAATAAAATAATAATAAATAATTAACATCCATGTATGAATCCTTTTTTTATTCGGACCTCGAGTGTGTAGTCGGCCCCCGAACTACTGTTTGATAGTTAATGCGGCCCTCGGGCTGAAAAGTTTGGTGACCCCTTCTTTACAGTAATGTACAGATTTTTACAATATGTACTTAGTCTACAATACACAGGCACAAATGTTTAGCAATATAACAGGAGGTGTAGATCTACATAAAATCCGGAATATATATTCTCATATAATAAAATGAAAAAAATCTGCGAATTCGTGAATCCGCGAATTCGTGAATCCGCGAATGTCTTTTCGCGAAGTAGCGAGGTTCACTGTTCGCAAAATTTATTTTACCTTATTGCCACATATTTTACCTTTGCAATTTATCTTAGCACGCTAAGTATCGGACTGCCCTGCGGTCGACCAGAGTTCGATTCTCCAGTTAGTCTATAACTTATTATTTTCAATTTACTTTTATTTCAATTAAAATTACTTTAAAAAAAAAAAAGATTGCAAATCCATGGGCAACACTGGGTCATTTAGTTTTTTTATTCAATAAAAAGACTTGCCTATTTTTAACCCGATAACAATATTTGTTTTAAATTACTTTCCTAAATGTCTTCTGTAAAATAAAATAATTTTAAAGTTATTACATCTATAGCATTCTGTTCAATGTAGTTTATACTTTGTTTTCACTGTAGCTTATAAAGGCCTGTTTTATTTTCCCCTGGCAACGCCGGGGAATTTAGCTTGTATATATTATATAGGTAGAGTTTGAAAAATTAACAAAGCGGAAATCGCCGACTTCTTGTTCTTATATCTCTCCGAAGAATTGGGTAGAAATTTTATAATCTCATAAAAAAACCTGTTTTTTGTTGTTGTTAGTTGCTTGTACACTTGTAGAGGTTATCTCAGTTAGAGAAAGCGAAATCTAAACTCTACAATAATATAATATAATATAACATAATATAATATAATATAATATAATATAATATAATATAATATAATATAATATAATATAATATAATATAATATAATATAATATAATATAATATAATATAATATAATATAATATAATATAATATAATATAATATAATATAATATAATATAATATAATATAATATAATATAATATAATATAATATAATATAATATAATATAATATAATATAATATAATATAATATAATATAATATAATATAATATAATATAATATAATATAATATAATATAATATAATATAATATAATATAATATAATATAATATAATATAATATAATAATAATGTTTATTTATATAGCGCTTCTATCCATGATATTTCAGCATGCTCAGTGCGCTCTAGAAGATTATTACGTCCACTAGGCCGAAAAACTCCTGCAGGGCGACAGGGATCGGTCGGCGGCAGGGGATAGAACCCGCGACGTGTCGATTGACAGTCCATTGAACTAACTGCAGGACCAGCCGGATTTACAAAATATCTACTCTGTTCCCAGCCCCCCCCCCCCTTTTTACTCCCCCTTCCCCTTTCAGGTCAGAGTTGCCTTAGAGGCAATACTAAAGTCTCAAGTGCGGCCTTTCTAGGGCTAAACGTGTTCACTGTAAGCTGTGGTAAAAAAAATAGTAGCGGACAGTTAGCCCTGCTGGTCTCAGTTCTTAATTAACCCTTCCTGTACCGACCTACTTTCTATCTATGCTATCTTCAGTCCCGCTATATACGCGCCCGGGACTGTAAGGGTTAATTCCTATCTCTTGCACACATTGGTTCTGGACCGTTACGGCCGTCGTTGTACTGTTGTTGTTTTTTTAATTGAATGTCTGTGTGTGTGTGAGGGGGGGGTGTATTATAAAGTACGCTGTTTTGTAATCCCAACTTTTGTTGGTTTTAAAGGGTTTTATTGGGATTGTTGATTTTCTTTGTTGTTTGTTATCAAAAGGTAAACGTAAAAAAAAATAATTACATTTTATGATATATTATTTATATTATATTATATCATTAATAATTTAGAAAATATATTATAGCAAAGACTATAATAAGATGGACAGCTTGCTTTAATATTTCTGCTTTTTGATGACTCGAATGACTTCTTTTCGTAATTCCCGATTCTTCTTTGTACTGTGCCCTTCCGTTTTATATTAATCGCTATACTTTTCTCAACGAAAAATTAAAATTAAAATCGAAAGTTGTATACAGCGGAAACATTTAGGCAAACGTAGTAGCGTATAAGTCATTTAAGTCAGCGTTATTGGATGCGCACGGAAAAAGAACATGTAAGCTCTAAAAATAGAACAAGCGGTCCATCTTATTATAGTTTTTGGTCACATGCATGTTTTTGTTGCTTGGTTTTAAATGCGCTCTGAGCTTACAATATGTTTGTTTGCAGCGCTATATACAAGTAGAATTATTATTTCCGTCGAACCAAATCGATCCATAAGATCAACTATTTTCCACAATTTTCCACAACTATTATCAGGCAACTCTTCAAAAATGGATAGACACAGTGGACACCTTCCAGGCCCGGGGAAAACACATAGCATATGAATTGAACTTATTCAAATATAGCTCAAAACGAAATGCGAATTGACAAGTGTTAACGATTATGCATGCATGGTGAACCTAAAAGGTCGATGTGTTCCAACACTTCCGGTCTCATTCGTTTATTTACTAACAAAGCATGCCTATATGTTGTGTTCCTGGTTGTTCTGCGAGTAAGAAAAGATGTAGGGGATACAATCATTTCTAAAAGATGTTGCCGAAAGAAAATGAACTATTTTGAACGTAAGACTTGTAGAATCGATTATTTTGATTGTATAATATTTATAAAATTAATTTTAATAGTGTTTCTGGAAGTAAACTATATTTACATGTATGCATTGACACCTGACCTATATAGTTTAACTTAGTGTAGGCCTATGCTAGTTGTAAACTAACACATTTTAATTAAAACTAACGCGATTAACACGTCGACTATTATCTTTCGTATACTCACTTTTAATGCTAAAAACGGATTCCTCATAACTAATTTTGAAGCCTTTGTATATTTCTAAAAGCTATGCATGAAAAAAATCAGAAAACTTTATTTAACGTTTGTTGCCGGAAATAAACTGGAAGTTCCTTTATGTTTTGAACCCAAAAGGTCATTAAGACTTGTCAATATGTAGGCCTAATATGTAATGGCTCACTTACAGTATTTATATTTACGATAAGCTTATTTTGAATGTACATAATCTAATAACGTAGTCTCGTTTATATAAATTTGTTCGATGGCGAAATAAACACACCAAAAAATCGATGTTCTAACTAATAATGAACATCTTTTTAATTAACTTCTACCGTAAATTAGAATTATCTAAAACCTGAGTATTTCTTTAATTTACTGTTCAATTCGTTATTTGAAATCAATGAACTACTTTAATAAGTCATGACTAATGTCATCAAGTTTTACATTTTCGATTACTTCTCACTGGTGGCACCGCGTAGGTAAAACGAGAGATAGAGTGGGGGGGGGGTCCGGGGATGAGGGGGTATGTAGCTTTAATCCCGACAACACGAGCGATATGAGTCTGGTGGGTTAATCTCCACCAACCGAGTGTACATAACAACGCTAAATGACACGAGTCAATGTCATGAAAATCCACGGATTAGCCATTTCGCGAAAGAAAAAAAGACTTCACCCCGAAAATAATTTTAACCTCCCCGAAGTAAGTAAAAAAAAAAATTCAGCGTAATCATTAGCAAATAGCCCAAAAATTATCTGCAGCTCACAACAAGCTAATAAATAACACGCACGTACACATGGGGGGAGAGAAACAAGGTAAATAATAATTATAGCGTATTATTCGGATTAGGAAGAGCTAATTCCGCGGGGGCTTAGAAACTATGAACAGCAAGGCGAGGTAAGGCAAGTACATTGATGAGCCTGGTTTCGCCTGGGAGGGGGTCATGGAGTACTGGAGTTACATCCTAGCTACCTAACTCTTGCAGATTGCCCTGGAGACGAGGTGCACCACACGGTGGTGTCGGAACGTCACCCTAAAAAAAAAAAAAGAAGGACCTCACGCCCACCTCCCTCTACCTTCCCTCCATCAGCTCAGCTGTCAATGGATTTATTGAGTTATTGCGGGTCACCCGGTATGACGGAGTTATCACCCCCGCCTCGCCCTCCCCTCCTTCCACGACCCCCCCCCCCCCATCCAATCTCATTCTTCTTTAACTTGATGAACGGTACCTCGGGAGAAATCTCCTTAGTTTATAGTAGAAATAAAGCTGAAAGGGAGGGAGGGGCGGAGGAAGGGTTGTTGGAGGCGGGAAGTACAATCTGTTCCATGTGAAGCCAGGCTGTCCCCATAAGTTACTGCTGTATTTACCTACGCCAACCAAACACTTGAAACTGTCGTGCTACTGAAATTGTCAGAATTTATTACCAAATTTTGTCCTTTTTTTTTTTGCTTCATTTTTTCTTTGGTTTAGCAATAACGTTTTTTTTTTTTTACAATTGTTAAGAAATATTTCTCTTGGGGTTTTTAAGGTCTTTTGAAGAAAAACACAACACACTAAACTAGATGTTGAACTAGTTAATGCGTTAATTTGTTCCACCGGAAGTAAATTATTTATTATTGGTGGTGACACGGTGGTTGAGCGGCAGCGCGTTCGGGTGGAGTACTAAAAGTCCTGGGTTCGAATCCTTGTCAAGGCTAGATTTTGTTCTGCAGGGAGTTCTTGAGTCTACCCAGCTCTGGTGACTTTTAGTTTGGGGTAAAGTAGGCCTAATGGCGGCTGGGCGTTGTGCTGGTCACACAGTTCCTAGAATGCCGTGTCCACAGAAACTGGTGGACGCTTCTTCACTGGCCCCATGGATCAATTTGGTTCGACCGGGTACTTCACTTTAATTGTTCTAGCGGAAGTAAATTACTTAGTATTGGTTTCGTAATAATCTAACCTCTGGCGTGTAAGATCTGCCAGGTCTCGGATCTTATTTGTTTTTTTTTTTTGTTTTTTTAAGTTTTCTTGAAGCCAGAAGTTTGTATGTCTGAACGGAATGGAATAACCAGTAAGATGTAATACAGTTGTTGTTGTTTTTTTTATCATCGGCGAAGAAGTCAATTTGACCGTTGTGGTCAGAGCTATTTTTATGAGTTGTTTAGTTTCATAACCCCACTTCTCCCCAAGAGTTGGGAAGACTTCAATTATTTTCTCTCCAGAATTCTTATGAGTAATTGTGATTTTTTGTTTTCATCTCCATTGATGACTAAATCCTGTTTAAATCTTAAAAAGATTCCACTGTGTTAAATTTCCATTGCGTGAGAATCAGCGATGTCCATCTCTGCCACTAGAGGATGCCACTGCGTACTATACCTTTGAATGTGGGTTCAAAAACGATATCATGTGTACCTTTGTTTGGTCTTCTTTCTAAGTGTACTCGGCCCCCCCCCCCCCTGCCCGTAATGCTCTCCGAAGACTAAAATCTGTCATCATTTCTCTATTTACGCTTGTTAATTTCTTTGCTATAGTCATATTTGCTTGTATGTGATCATTGATACGCTAAACAGTTGACTGTCACCAACGGGATATGCGCTATATAAGCACCGTTATTATTATTATTATTATTTTCTGGATAAACAAGATAAAACAAAAAACAAGATAAACAAGATAAAAAAAACAAAAAACTAAATTACCTGGCGTTGCCCGTGGAAGGACTATCTCTGTGAATGAGAATCGATCACCCGTCTCCCGCATGCGTCTACAATAGAACTTACGGAAAACATTTTTTTTTTACAATCTTTACACAATAAAGTTATATTAATGGGTACAAGCTGCAACCTGTCATGGGGTGAAAAAAAAAAAGGCTGCCCAGAATCGAGTGCGCTGGAGAGCTGTTGCGGAGGCCCTATGTTCCACAAGGAATTAAGTAAGTAAGCAATGGGTACAAAGCGTAGAAAAGTTATCAGTGGGGAATCGAACCCACAGAATAGGTATATTTATTCTGTGATCGAACCCGGGTCGCCCGCTGCATGGCAGTCGAAGACGCTATCGACTGCGTTAGGAAAGACATAATATGTCAAAAGCGAGATAGCAAAAGTAAGATATGAGACAATAAGATCACGTGTCTTTAAATTAGCCAATGGGGATCGGATACGACACACACGGGGTACTTTGTAATTTTGTATATACATATATATATATTTATTTATTTATTTATATTTAATACAAAATAAATAAATTCACGGATGTTAGTTTGAAAAAATGTAAAAAAAATAATATTTACAAAAATATTTGCCGAAACCCGGGATCGAACCAGGGACCTTTAGATCTTCAGTCTAACGCTCTCCCAACTGAGCTATTTCGGCTGTTGACTATTGTGTTAAAAACTAATTGACAGCACGTGTGTATACTGACACGTTATCTTGACAATTCTCGTTTGTTTGTAGCCCTCGACACAAGACTCGGGTTACGCGGAATCCTGGAAACATTTCCAACACCTGGTAACTACTTGTTTGATATTATTGCCGGCATGGGATTCTATAAATAATTATCCAGGGGCGTTTACTGTAGCGGGGTAGACGAAAAGGGGACACGGTGGTTGACAGAGGCGCAGTCTATGTAGAATATTTTGCACACGAGACACAATCCCTTTCCCGTTTAATAACAATGTTTCTACATGTAACGTTGTAAGCCTAATTTTGGCGCCAACGGGCATATATATGCCTACATCTGCCCCCCCCTCCTTTTTTAGCTTGATATCTTGGTTACGTCACTGGCAAAGAAACAAATGTTTTGCTTGCTGCTGTTGTTCCGCAAAAAATCTCAAGTGTTTAGCAATTTACTACGTCACGGTTGTACGTGGGATTGTCATTCCTCTTTTTCTAGGACTCCCACACTGATATTATAAACATATATTCACCGGGATATTTCTGCCGCCTTTTATGGTGTCTTTGAATCTAACCCAGCCCCCCCCCCCCCTCTGTCCTCCCCCGATGGATAACACGATTATCAATATTAATATGGAATATCAATATCAATATGGAATATCAATATCAATAAGGAATATCAATATCAATATGGAATATCATTATCAATATGGAATATCAATATCAATATGGAATATCAATATGGAATATCAATATCAATATGGAATATCAATATCAATATGGAATATCAATATGGAATATCAATATCAATATGGAATATTAATATCAATTTGGACTTTCAATATCAAATGGCATATCAATATCAATATGGAATATCAATATCAATATGGAACATCAATATCAAGATGGAATATCAATATCAATATGGAATATCAATATCAAGATGGAATATCAATATCAAGATGGAATATCAATATAAATATGGAATATCAATATCAATATGTAATATCAATATCAATATGGAATATCAATATCAATATGGAATATCAATATGGAATATCAATATCAATATGGAATATCAATATCAATTTGGAATATCAATATCAATATGGAATATCAATATCAATATGGAATATCAATATCAATATGGAATATCAATATCAATATGGAATATCAATATCAATATGGAATATCAATATGGAATATCAATATCAATATGGAATATCAATATCAATTTGGACTTTCAATATCAATATGGCCTATCAATATCAATATGGAATATCAATATCAATATGGAATATCAATATCAATATGGAATATCAATATGGAATATCAATATCAATATGGAATATTAATATCAATTTGGACTTTCAATATCAATATGGAATATCAATATCAATATGGAATATCAATAACAATATGGAATATCAATATCAATATGGAATATCAATATCAAGATGGAATATCAATATCAATATGGAATATCAATATCAAGATGGAATATCAATATCAATATGGAATATCAATATCAAGATGGAATATCAATATCAAGATGGAATATCAATATCAAGATGGAATATCAATATCAATATGGAATATCAATATGGAATATCAATATCAATATGGAATATCAATATCAATTTGGAATATCAATATCAATATGGAATATCAATATCAATATGGAATATCAATATCAATATGGAATATCAATATCAATATGGAATATCAATATCAATATGGAATATCAATATGGAATATCAATATCAATATGGAATATCAATATCAATTTGGACTTTCAATATCAATATGGCCTATCAATATCAATATGGAATATCAATATCAATATGGAATATCAATATCAATATGGAATATCAATATGGAATATCAATATCAATATGGAATATTAATATCAATTTGGACTTTCAATATCAATATGGAATATCAATATCAATATGGAATATCAATAACAATATGGAATATCAATATCAATATGGAATATCAATATCAAGATGGAATATCAATATCAATATGGAATATCAATATCAAGATGGAATATCAATATCAATATGGAATATCAATATCAAGATGGAATATCAATATCAAGATGGAATATCAATATCAAGATGGAATATCAATATCAAGATGGAATATCAATATCAAGATGGAATATCAATATGGAATATCAATATCAATATGGGATATCAATATGGAATATCAATATCAATATGGAATATCAATATCAATTTGGAATATCAATATCAATATGGAATATCAATATCAATATGGAATATCAATATCAATATCAATATGGAATATCAATATCAATATAAATATGGAATATCAATATATTAATATGGCACTTACTTCCATCCAACTCAGGCGAACACGTTCTTTTAAAGAGAATTTGAAACCGTTATTTTAATATATTATATACCTTCGTTAAACATTTTTAGATCACATACTTCTTCTTATTATTATTATTCATTGTACTGTGGAGACCCCGTTAGACACGAGAAAAAAAAGTCCACAATTTAAGGTTGATTTTGAATGTTCAAAAGTGTGCAGTAACTACTTATAGGCCTACATATTTTATAGCATACAAATTAGAGTTAAAAACAGATGTGGGAGTTTCATTTGAGGTATATAGTCCAACCCATCAGTGATGATTTGAAAGCCGTCACAGAGGGGATTGTGGTGCAGTCCTGGTGCAGTGTTTTCCACTGTTTTGCTTTTATAATAGGTCAGTTAATGCTACATTTATTTGCTTTGTCCCATGTTTGTAAAATTGTAAGATTATTCATTAGCTTCACATCCTTTACAGCCCCAGAGATTGTATTGGCGTTCTTGGTTGTCTGCTGCTCAATGTTAAATGCACTCTGAGCTTACAGTTATCTCTGTTGGCAGTTGGCATCGCTATATAAATAAAAATTATCATTATTATTAATAGCACAAATTGACAGTGCTGGCTTGGCCACACAATCCCATTGAATGTCATGACCATTCGCTAGCCATACGATCCTGAAAGCTCTTTTATTATTTTTTACCACACACAAAAAGAGCTATTCTAAACTGGCGGGAGGAGTGAAAACTTCCTAGTTGGTTACTCCTATCAACCCCCCTCTCCCCTACTGGTCGTCGCCTCTGCATGTTGGGGGCTGAGAAGGGCTAAGCCCCCCCCCCCCCCCCCTGAAATTTGTGAAACAAAAAATATTTTCAACTGTTTTTTTTTTCCAAAAATGTAGACTACTAATTTTGCGAAAAAAAAAAGATAAATGTTTGTCACGCGAAACTTCAGCCCACCCTGGGAAAAATGTCTGGCTTCGCCCCTGGTTGTAGGCTACATACCTTTTTTTTTCTTCAAATTGTTGTATTTTCTTACGAAAATGATAACCGTTTGAATGATTACATTTCATAGGGGCCGTGTGAATAGGACTTTTACAAGATGCCAACATTCAGGTTTAACATTCAGGCACACACAGACAAGCACACACAAAAAAACTCATCGACATTTCGCCCAAATGCATAAACATCGAGGACAAAATCAAGTTGTTTTTACACCTTGCGAGGGAATGACACGGATCTTTTCTTGGGTTGTTGGAAGAGAGGGAGGAATCAAATCGTGCCTAATCATCGGCTTACCGACAACCTTTTCAAGATTACAGGTGCGTTGTTGTTTTTACTGTAAGAAAAGATTATGTATGAATGCCTATTCCCAACACCCCTCTCTTCTCCCCCTTCCCCGGGCCTTCCAAGAGCGTACGCTTTTTCGGCTCTTTTGCGCGACATATATAAGTCGGTGCTGTTTTCTTAGTGCTTTCTTGGAGTACGTCTGTCTATTCTGTCATGTAAATTGGAGGGCAAAAAAAAATAGACATCTAGTTGAAATCTTTTATTGCTAAATGACATGTGTAACTCTAATTGCTGAATTGTTTATTTTTTTCTGTTTTTCTTTTTTTTTTTTCATTTTGTGATTCTTGTTGCTGTTATTGTGGTTTTTTGTTGTTATATGTTTTTAAAAAAAAATCTTTTGTATGTTTGTTTGTTATTTCAATGTAAAGTTTACTTTACCAATATTTGTGTGGAATGTGCGTTTGTGAGTGTGTTTGTTGTTTTTTTGTTTTGTTTTCGCGATGTTTTCTTAATGCGAGAATGACTAATACTAGAATATGCATCTTCTGTATGGGATCCATCAACTAAAGAAAACAGTTTAAAACAAACAAACAGAACAACTTCAGAAATGAGCAGCAAGCGAATATTCACAAATGTCTCAACTGACAAGAGTTACACCGCTAGTTTAAATCACTAAACCTAGAAACACTAGAAAACAGAATGGCAAAGAGTAAAGTATTAATAATACATAAGGCATTCAACTCTAACTTAGAAATACAGCACAATAACAACCTGCTGCAATACTCAGATAAACAAAAGGAAAAAAAACAACAATTGTTCTGACTCCTACTAAGATTACTCCTTATTCCCGAGTGCCAACCTGGCAGAAAATTTCACTCTCTCCGACTATTAGAATACGTTTTTTCTGATCTTTTCCTTCTTGCTGGTTCAAATGTGATGAGTTCGTGCCTTTAAAATAGTTTCATATAGTCTTGATACATCTTGTAAAATGCAATCATTCAAATGTATATCATTTTCGTAAATAAACAAGCAGATGTAGCGACCACAACGGATGATAGGAATATCTAGGAAGTTTACTCTCTCTCTCCGCTGCCACCACTTCCATATTTTCTCCAGTTCATTGATTTTATTTATCAGTAAATTCTGTATATTATTGTACTGGCCACACAAACCGTCTTGTGAGCCGGGAATACTGAAACGTGTACAACAAAACACGTTTTCATGAACTAATACAATAGATTTTAAATTTTAATTAAAAAAACAACAACGAAATATTTTTATATTAGGTACTACATTTACCACGGAACGAGTACTCTTATACTGGCTAAAACAATAAGTTTGAGTAGTGGCCATTGGGTCTTCGTTCCCCGGACAGGAACCCAGTTTCTTCAGCTGCTAGTCTCAAGCTCGAAAAATACAATGCTCAACACGGAAACTAATAATGTTAAATTCATTTTTTTCTATTGTTTGTCTGTATGTGTGTTAATTTTATACATTCGTAGCCTACAGGGGGAATTGTGGCAGCGCGTTCGATTGGCGATCCGAAGGTCCTGGGTTCGAATTCTGGTGTAGGCTAGAATTTTTTCCCCACGACCTGTGGCGTCACTGAGTCTACCCAGCTCTGATGGGTACCTTGGGCTGGGCATTGTGCTGGCCACACATCACCTAGTATGCCGTGGCCACAGAAACTCGTGAACGCTGCTTCACCAGCCTTATAATCAATTTGGTTCCAAGGGGATTTTACTTAGCCTACACTTTAAATAGTCTAAAAGATTTACTTTTTTTCAGCGCACTTTTTTTAAAAGACATTCCTGAAAAGACGCAGAAAATAAAAAAACAAAACAAAAAAAACTTAGGCCTACAAAAGAAACAAGACAAAAACAATTTTAAAAGAAATATAAAAACAAACAACGTAGGCCCACATTATTTCTTCCAATAGGCCTATGTGCCTAAAGCTTAAAAAGTGGTAAGGAAATAAAAAAGAAGAACAACTGAGATTTCCAAATTGTATAAACTGATCACGTGATGACGTTTAATAGCGCTCTGCACCAATCAATAGATCCACATAGACAAATCCCTATACTAGATCGCCCCGTGTAACTAATGGCGACCGGCGGCTTTGTCCCCGCCCCCTACCTCCGGACGCCCCCCCCCCCCTGACAGTCTAGCCTGACAGCTGATGTGTTTATTACACGTGTGGTGTGTCTTCCCAACCTTTTACACTACGGCGACGCAGAGGCGGCGCCCTTCCCGATGATCGAGTGGTGAAGTTGTGTATAGTTTTGTGTTTGCTAACATAGGCGTGTAAAGTAAGACTAAGAAAAGATAACATAAGATTGTTATACTGATTCAAACAAATGAACAGTTTGACTTGGTTACTATAAGTCACCGTGGTCGAGCGGCAGAGCGTTGGACTGGCGTACCGAAGGTCCCGGGTTCGAATCCTGGTGTAGGCAAGGATTTTTTTCCCGGGTCTACTCAGCTCTGATGGGTACCTGACCTTAGTTGGGGTAACGTAAAGGCGGCTGTGCATTGTGCTGGCCACACAATCACCTATGCTACTGCTGTCATAGTCATTCTAAGTATTTTAAAGTTTTAATAAAAAGCCATTGTGTAATATGTGAGATATGGCCTAATACTTCATTGTATAATATGATAATAATTACTTTTATTAAACCAACTATACTGTAAGACTGTATTTGAGTGTAAGACAACAGACCAGATTAAGAAAATGTTAAAGTATTTTTTTTGTCTCTGCCCTTTATAGTATATTGTTTTTTTGAAGGTCTTGTGGCTCTGTAAAACTAAAGTTGTGTCTTACAGATAGATAGTTAGATAGATAGATAGATAGATAGTTAGATCGATAGATAGATAGATAGATAGATAGATAGATAGATAGATAGATAGTTAGATCGATAGATAGATAGATAGATAGATAGTTAGATCGATAGATAGATAGATAGATAGATAGATAGTTAGATAGATAGATAGTTAAATAGATAGATAGATAAATAGATAGATAGATAGATAGATAGATAGATAGATAGATAGATAGATAGATAGATAGATAGATAGATAGATAGATAGATAGATAGATAGATAGATAGATAGATAGATAGATAGATAGATAGATAGATAGATAGATAGATAGATAGATAGATAGATAGATAGATAGATAGATAGATAGATAGATAGATAGATAGATAGATAGATAGATAGATAGATAGATAGATAGATAGATAGATAGATAGATAGATAGATAGATAGATAGATAGATAGATAGATAGATAGATAGATAGATAGATAGATAGATAGATAGATAGATAGATAGATAGATAGATAGATAGATAGATAGATAGATAGATAGATAGATAGATAGATAGATAGATAGATAGATAGATAGATAGATAGATAGATAGATAGATAGATAGATAGATAGATAGATAGATAGATAGATAGATAGATAGATAGATAGATAGATAGATAGATAGATAGATAGATAGATAGATAGATAGATAGATAGATAGATAGATAGATAGATAGATAGATAGATAGATAGATAGATAGATAGATAGATAGATAGATAGATAGATAGATAGATAGATAGATAGATAGATAGATAGATAGATAGATAGATAGATAGATAGATAGATAGATAGATAGATAGATAGATAGATAGATAGATAGATAGATAGATAGATAGATAGATAGATAGATAGATAGATAGATAGATAGATAGATAGATAGATAGATAGATAGATAGATAGATAGATAGATAGATAGATAGATAGATAGATAGATAGATAGATAGATAGATAGATAGATAGATAGATAGATAGATAGATAGATAGAGACGACACATATAGATGTCAAGAAATACACAACAAACGCGTCTGCCTAGATATCCTCGGCAGCAAAAAAAAAATGAATAGGGCATTTGCAATCACGTGACAAAAATCACGTGTTTTTTGTTTACTTTGTGGAATGGTGTACAATGGCCGCTGTATTAATATAGTTTCATATAGGCTCGAGCTTTTATTGATATTTTGTTTTTAAAATGATGATTAATGTATTAATATGGATTTTATTAATTCTATATTAGATTAATAGACCTATCACAAGAAGATTCTTACATTAAAAATGTTACATTACTATTGAACGATTAGGCCTACACTGAAAATAAGGAATGACTCCAATAATTCACTTCAATAAATCCATTCAAATGCAACACTTACCGGCCAGATATTAAGATGATGAATTGAGCTTAAAATGTTGAAATTCGTTGAAAAAATACCATGTCAGTCTTTCTCTTGTACTAGTAAGATGATCCGACGATTTATCTAATGATTTGTGCGAAGGATAGCCAATATTCAGATGTGAATTTGGCATGATAAAGAAGTACTTCACCATTTTTGTACATCAAGTGTCTTCTATTTACACAAATACGTCACTAAAAAACCTAAGCCACGCCCATTGCGAACGCTCTTTTTGACAAAAGATAATACGAAAAAAAATCAGAAGAAAAGTTAGATAATGCATTAATTCATGTTCATATTAACGAGACGTAAGCTGAAATATATCCGTCCAATGTGAACGACTTCTTTTGTCGGTTCCAATAGGGGTATTAGAAGAACTGGGCGCCGTGTTTTTGTGTTCACCTCAATAGTTAGCATTGTATCTCTATCCCTAAATGTAATTGAACTATATGAGTCCCATGAAGAGTGCGCGTTCACAAAGAAGGCTCAGTGGCGATCATTTGCTGTTGTTTCTGCTGTTGCTTTGTGTGAGTGTGTTACAATCATTCTGGCCATTCAAAGCATTGCATCCTAAACACATTGCACCAATGCGCTATGCATTTGAACACGTGCTAAAACAATCTAATGGTTTTCAGATGCATTGCACAGTCTGAAAAATTAGTTGCATTATCAATGCAACCAATTAAAAAAATACCGTTAGAAGCTCTTCGGAAGGCCACACTTAAAGGCTATGCGGGCCGTTTGGTGGCCCTCGGGCCGCCTGTTGCACACCCTTGCAGTAGATCATAAACATATTTGTAACCGATCGTGTCCGATAATAACAATTTGAGCGGTAACGTTCAATGCCAACTGACACTGTGCTTGGGGCAATAAGTTTAATAACATTGCATATTTCAGACAACGTGTAGTAGATAAATCATAACAGCCACGTCTCCCATCGCATATATACCAATATACCTATATACTTGCACCATGCATACGAAAGCTGCTAGGGGTCAAATGGCAGGACAAGAACCCGGACACTGAGGTGCTCGCACAGACCGACATGCCAAGCATTTACACCCTATTAGGAAAAGCCCAGCTCAGATGGGCAGGTCAAGTTGTGCGCATGCCAGGACGACGACTACCCAAGAAGATCTTATTTGACGAACTAGTCGCAGGAAAACGCTCGCGATGAGGACAAAAGAAGAGGTTTAAAGACACCTTGAAGGCCTAAAAAAACAACAACTTTGAAATCGATCCATACAACTGGAAAAGCCTGGCCGAGAACCGATCCTCTTGGCGCAACATGACCTTCACCAGAAGATAAAAGGCGAAGGGTCGCATCTGAAAAACGACAACTCAGAAAATCCAGCAAAGACAACCCCCCGCTACTACCGCCCATCAAGCCAATCATCCGTGCTCCCACTGCGTCGGGCAAGAATAGGCCTCATCAGCCATGTCTCCGAGACCCACAAGCAACTACGACTCTGACAAAGGATGGTCCTCGTCCAAACCGATGGACAAGCATCATTCCTTGCTCAATACATTCAACTCGCCGCTGGTAACCCTTAGATATATATTATCTGCACTTTCATCCTTTCTCACACCATTCTTCATGATATCTTCCAGATAGGTCAAATGATGACGTTGACTGCGTCGTCACAGCTGTTCTTGTAAATGTTAAACGCCGCAATGCGTAATACTGATAACCACACAAACACAATACAAAACAAAAACAACAATAGGCCTACATCCGGAAGCCATCTTTTCTAGTTTTCAATTGTCTACATCCGGGCTTTAACGTTAGTCCTTCTTTCTCTTTTAAGTTCTGACTTTCCGCAATAAAAAAATAAACAAGAAAAATAAACTACAGCACACACAAAAATACAAAAATAGAAGGCCTGAATGCCACTTTGTTCTTTAGGTTTTTATATATTATTACACAAGCTCCTTCTATGAAGATGATTATTGCGTTCAGCTCTTATCCGTTACAATAGATTTATGAAAACCCATAGATTAGTGCAAACAATATCAGACTTAAGACAAAAATAACACAGTCGCTCCCTTTTTGTGTTACTGTGTGTGTGTGTTGAGGAAAAGGGGAGGGGTAGTGGAAGAGGGTAAGGGTGTAAAGAGGTAAAGCGCGACTGGTAGAGATTGGTTAAAACATTTTGATGCTACATACGGCTATGCGCAAGCTAACATGGTTCGGTCATGTATTGCGTCATAATAACCTGCAAAAAAAAAACCACATCCTCCAAGGCACTTTATAAGGTGGACGCTGAAGAGGCAGCAGGCGGAAATGCTGGTTCGACAATATAAAAGATTGGACAAAGCTGCAAATGTCTGAACTATTGACAGCCGCTCAAGATAGGCAAAAAAATGGAGAAAGATGACTGCTGAGGTGTCCATTCGCTCCCCACAACGACCACAATGGTCAAAGGATTGATGTTAATGATGAGTCTCGCATTTTGATTATTGTTTTAAATGATGTGAAGATATTGGATTTCCTTGGTTTGTTCAGGCAACCCATTCAATGCCCGGGTGCCACTCGGGAAGAAAAATAACTCAAATTTATTGGTTCTTGCACATAGAATAAGAAAAGATTTTTTCCCTGGTCTAATTATTATTGTATATAGGCTCATAATATAGCTCTGGTTATTAATATAGTAATGTGTCCACCTTTTTTTTTAACATGTTGTTATTGAAATTTGCTTTCTTGTCCGCATGAAATTCTTTCTTTTATTCCTATTAACAAGTCATTAATTCCAGTTATTGCAAATTACAGATCCTAAAAATCAAATAAAAGCAACAAGCCCAATGCCCCGGCGTTGACCGGGGAAAAAAATTACATGGACCCATATAAGCTACAAAACCCTTTTTTTTCTTCTATCCTAATTGCAAAGCTTTACTTTTAATTGTTTAACATTGTTTCTTCTGTAAGTCTTTCTCTGTCATTGTTATGTATTATTATTATTATTATTTTGGTGTTCGCTTTACGTCTTGTTTTTAGTGACAACTATCGTTTGAGACAAATAAAGAAAGTATAGTAGGCCTACTAAATCTAAAGGGAGTATCTATTGTGAAGATTACAACACCGCGCAGCAGCAGATAACGGTTTTGTGGCACGAATGAGCAGCCGAAATAGCTCAGTTGGGAGAGCGTTAGACTGAAGATCTAAAGGTCCCTGGTTCGATCCCGGGTTTCGGCAAACTTTTTAACACATTTTTTTTTTCTTCATATTATTATATATTGATAAAATAAGGAATTCTTTGTAAGAAAATTAGACCCGAAATTAGTTTAAATATTAGATTAGTATTGGCATACTATAGTTAAAATTCCAAATCGTAATGATTAATGATAATTAGTATATTTTTTTATTGATTCGAATCCCGTAGACCACGGGTCGGCAAACTATGGCACGCGTGCCAGACATGGCACGCAGAACAATTTTCAGTGGTACGCCAGGGAGATGTCACAGAAAGAGCTTTTTCAATGCAAACAATATCATGAAAATCACGTTGTACGTCGAGTGCTAAAGTCCACGAAAGTTTGTGTGCAAAAATCTCATCATTGGACTTGCGATCTGTGATTGAATCTAATTGTTAAAATAGTAAATTGTATAGCTTCTCACCTTGTATGGATTTACAGGCAATTCAAATCTCATCTACAAGGAAGTGATATGGAATATATCTGCTGTAGCACACATTGTTCGTTACCTTAAACGAGGTTGTGTCTTGGATAACTGACTGCTGAAGCCGATGTTTCTGAATGACATAGAAACACATTAAATGAGTTTAACTTGGGTTAAACAGTAATTGAACACTTAAACCAGTGAAATGAATTTACAATGAAACGGAATATATGCTCACAGTTAAAACAATTTCAAAACATTTAACTATTTCCCTTATTTAAGGCACACTAAGATAGATAGATGTGTTTTTTTTTTCAGAAGAACATTGAAGCAATTCTGTTTTCATATCACATCAAGATTGACTGGCTTAATCTTATTACTTCTTAGATCTGGATCTTTATTTTTTTTTCGTGGTGGTATAATAGCTATTATATAATGCAGCGAGTTGAATTTTAAACATAAAAAAAAAGGCTTCAAAATGTGCCAGTTTGCGAAATAAATCTGGAAGGAAGCTGCTTAGGAAAGTCATCTGCTGTTCTCAACTGCTAGGCCTTCCTTCTAGTTTCTGCTTTTGGTTCTATGGTTCAATGGTTCAACTTACACGTTATAACATATATTATCGCACATGAAAGCTGTTTTAAGCATAGACAAAAGAAGTCACTTACACCTGACCACTCAGAAGGAACTAAATATGGACCCGACATTGAACAATTAGCGAAGAGCATTCAAGGACAAGGCGCTCGTTAATTGATAGGTCTACCCTACTTGCTAATTACAGTCAAAATAGTTATTATGCTTGTCTTCTTTAATTAAGCATAAATAGTCTATAAATAATTCTAAAAAAAAATGTATATTTTTTAAATAAGCTTATTATTTTAAGAAATATAAGAGGCTTTTATACTAGCATTAATAATAATAATAATAATAACGGTGCTTATATAGCGCATATCCCGTTGGTGACAGTTCTATGCGCAGACGACAGTTACAGAATACAGACAGACAACGAAATATATAGTAATACGCTAATTCTGCTGACGAAATAGGTGAGTCTTCAGCCGGCTCCTGAAGGTGTCATAGCTAGGGCTCTGGCGAAGCTGTAGTGGGAGGTGATTCCAAGCGGACGGTCCTGTGTAGGAAAATGAACGTTCGCCAGCGGACACTAGCCTCACACGAGGGATCCACAGAGTAAGCGCGTCAGATGCCGAACGAAGTGGGCGGGACTGGGTGTAGAGCTCCATACAAGAGCGAAGATAATCCGGGGCGCAGTTATTCAGGCACCTATAACAGAGGGAAGCCAGCTTATATGAGATCCGGTTGTTGATGGGTAGCCAGTGCAGAGATCGGAGCAGAGGATTGATATCATTTGACTTCTTCTTCTTGAGAACTAGTCGGGCTGCGCAGTTCTGGATACGTTGGAGTCCTTGAAGGGAGGAGGCCGGGAGACCAGCCAAAAGCGAATTACAATAGTCCAAGCGGGAAAATAGGAGAGAGATGATGAGCTTAACACAAGCTTCCTTGGTGAGATAACGACGGATGGCGGCAATACGACGCAGATGGAAGAAGCAGATTTTGGTGAGGAAGGAGATGTGGGTTTGCATGGACAGCGTGGAGTCCAGATAGACGCCAAGGCTTTTGATAGTCGGGGAGAAAGGCACAGTTGCATCAGCCAGCTGAAGATCGGACGCAGTGAGGGACACGACCCTCTGTCTCGTACCGACGATAAGAGCTTCAGTCTTCTCACTGTTAAGCTTCAACTTGTTTTCCGTCATCCAGCTCTGGATGTCCAGGAAACAGATGGAGATGGAAGCAAGGAGCCTGTCGAAGTCCTCAGGCTCTGCACTGTTATACAGCTGGGTGTCATCGGCGAAAGAATGATATTTGAGGTTGTGGCGTTCGATGACAAAGGATAGGGGTTGAGTGTAAAGGGTGAAAAGAAGTGGACCAAGGACAGACCCCTGCGGCACACCATAGCAGACGTGAACAGGCTGGGAGAATATGGACTCAATCATAACGGTCTGGGAGCGATTCTGAAGATAGTTCATGAACCAGGAGAGGGCGATGTCTTGAATGCCAAATGTAGACCTGAGGCGATCAATTAGTCGGTGGTGGTCAATCGTATCGAAGGCAGCAGACAAATCAAGCTGCACCAGGGCAGAGACGAGACCTCTGTCAGAGGCGTTTAGGAGGTCAGTGGTGATCCGCAGAAGCGCTGTCTCAGTGCTGTGATGGTGGCGATACGCAGACTGGTGCGCGAATGTAGAGACAGATGGGCATTTAACTGCTCAAGGACAACACGCTCCAGGATCTTGGAAAGGAAGGGTAGGTTGGATACTAGGCGGTAGTTCTTGCACTCATTTACATCGAGTCCGGGCTTCTTTAAGAGTGGGCGGACAATTGCGGATTTGAAGCAGTCCGGGACCACGCCCGTGGATAGAGAGGTGTTAATAATATCTGTGATGAACGGCAGAAGCCTGTCCAAGCACTTGGCAAACAGGAAGCCGGGCATAGGGTCAAGCTCACAGGTCTTGATAGGGGTCCTTGTGATGATGCGCTTGACAAGGTCAATGGTTACAGGAAGGAAGCAGGTGAGCGGGGAGCCCGAGAAAGTAGGCTATGTTTAAAAAAATCTCAAATCGACTTAAACAATTAATGCAAGAAATGTTTGTTTACAGGTGTTTAATGTAAATTAATTTTATACCTTTAATTAATTACTAGTTGAAATAAATACCATAATGCTAGATTTATAAAAGGAAATAATAATTAATAAGTAGTATTAGTTATATTACAAAACATGACTTGTTTGGTATCACTATAGAATCAAACGTGGAAACTTTAAGGGGGGTAGTAAAATTGTTTATATTTGCGTTTATATTTCTAAATGTTTTCTTTTTTTTTTAATTAAAAAAATATTGCTTGCAATTATAATTGTAAAATAAAAAAAAACTATAGTAAAATTATTTTAAAACTTTATAAATATTATATGAGTAAAGAAATTATATGTTAATTTTAAAACTTTAAACACTACATTAACTACTTACTTTGTATGACTACTAAGCGTTTATTTCCACAAATATGAACTAAATCACCTAGGTTGATTAAGCAATTCTGAACAATAACGGTAAACCTCCATTCATGCTGAGATCAAAATATAATTAAGTAACACGGGCTTCTCTACACAAAATATGGAGAGCCTAGTCACTGCGATCGCTTCTCGGCCTTTTTGCTAGGATCAAAGTGTCGTACATTCAGATCTCAGAAAGGCGGTGAAGTTGGCCCCTGACATGAGAGTGTGGTACATTTTGATCTCAGAAGGCGGTAAAGTTAGCTCCTGGAGGGAACGTTTGGGACTATACATTCGGTAGCGGTACGTTGTCCTGGGAGTTTGCTCAGTTTTCTCGCATTTGCATTCATGGTCAGCCCGGACTTTAGCTGGTCTGCCCTTGTCTCCAATTGCTTGACGTAATAGTGATTGTGCAAAGAACGAAACTAGCTAATCTACTACTGGTGACCCGCCTTTCAGAGGTCAGTACGGGCATTAGTGAAGTTGCCAATACCATAATATGCAGCATTTAAAAACGTTACAAGGTCCACAGGAGGGACAAGGAGTTCGAAAGAGCTCCGAGCGCCTCCTGATAGAAACATAATTTTAGCTGGTGCTAGAATTAAATCTTGACAAATAAATTAATGTAATAGACATTAGCCATGAACCCTTACAGTCCCGGGCGTATATAGAGCGGAACTGAAGGCAGCATAGATAGAAGTAGGTCGGTAGGGGAAGGGTTAATGTGAATGTTCAGTAAGGAAATTATGCATTTTTTATAAATGCAAAAAGAAACAAAAAGTAAGATAATAATTACAAGCATAATAATTTTTTTTAAATACAACTCTTAACGATTTTCTCTATAAAGTTATTTTGCTTTTGACCCCGGTCTTGCTACGGCGCTTAATAAATTGTCTTATTAAAATACAATCATAGTAGAGTAGATTAACTTTCAGGCTGAATGGTGTATTAATCAGAGTTTGGCACACTATTATCAAAAGGTTGCCGACCCCTGCCATAGACATTGAATTAGCGCAATTCAATGGACACTCCCTAGAGCTGTGCGGTCCAGTGACTTAGCACTGGTTATTCGTTCAGCGTGGGCTTGAGCTCTGGTGGACAAAATCAGCATTCTCCTGCCGTAACCATGGCAACCGGACTACGGAAGCGCTCAGTTTTCGGTTTCGCAAAGGCTTTCTGATTTTTACCTGATACGAGTTGTAAAGGAACAAAAAAATACACAATCTTCTTGTGCCAGACCAGGTGAAACTGGTCAACTCAGTTTTATCAGCTCTGTAGAAATTTAACGAAGTCTTTTTTTTTTTTCCTTTTTTTTTTGTTGCTAAATGGAAACCAATCTTTTCTTTTTAAAATAATGAAATAAACATAGATATACACAACAGTGGCCCACGACTGAGAAAAATTCTCGTTAGAAGTAAGGTCTTAATGTGAACAAGGTCAGTTAAAAAGAAATTACAATAACACGCTTATTTTTTGCATGTGTCATCCAACGAAATTAAAATACCCTTCGGACCAAAATGATCCATAGGACCGAAAAGAAGCGTTCACCAGTTTCTGTGGCCACGGCATGCTATGTGATTGTGTGAAAAGCACTATGTCAAGCCGCCTTTACTTTACCCCAACTAATGCCAGGTACCCATCAGAGCTGGTAGACTCAGGGACACCCTCCAGTCCTGGGGACAAATCCTAGCCTTCACCAGAATTCGAACCCATAACCCTTCGGTACGCCAGCCAAACGCACTACCTCTCTCGGACCGTGCCCCACGTACGATCCAACAAACAGTCTTTAAATTAAGAATTTCTCTGCACTTTTTGGCGGGAGAAATATAAATTGACAACGAATAGCAGTGTGAGTCTTGCTCAAAGTTCTCGAAAGTTTTTTGGGCCACAAGAGTATGTTTTTACAAAGCCTATAATAAGACGGACCGCTTGCTTTTGATATTTCTGCAATTTGATGACTTGAAACACTTAAGTTTCAGAATTTTCGATCGCACTTCGTACTCTAGACCAGGGGTCGGCAACCTTTTGCCAACAGTGTGCCAAATAAGGATTTCTAAATCATTCAGCGTGCCTATATAGCCTACAAGTCAACCTTCTTTATTATACTTTTTACAAATTATTTTTATAAGAAAATTAATTAAACTCCGCAGCAAGACCAAGGCCAAAAGCAAAGGAGAATGTTTATAAAAGAGAAAATCGTTTAAGCGTTTTATATTTAATACAAAATAAACGTGTTTGTGATTAGCATCCTTTTTATTGGAACTTAGATCTACTGTATATCAAATACAATATTTTATTACTATACTTTCACATCTAAGGTAATTATAGTCTAAACCATAGGTTCTCAGCGGGAGCGTTATTGCCACCCCCACCACCCCCGGGGCGGTGAGAAGCTTTAGTGGGGGGGGGGGGACGCTGACGTTCCCGAAGGAAATTGGGCGGCTGTGAAGCGCTAGTGGGCGGTACAAGCGTACCTGATATAATTTGAACACCTCAGCTATTTTAATTTATCAGTTTTGGAATGAAATGTGATGTAAACGCAAGTGATGGTAAATATTTGATATCCCCCAACAGTAGATCTACAGCCTACATATTATTATACTTACATACTAATAAGAAATAGAAATCGCATGGACTTTTCGAAGAAGTATTAGACAAGTATGGTGTGCGGCCGGCTCGTCTTATGGTTAGTTCACCGCACTGTCAAACGAAACGACACGGGATCTATACATGCCGCCGACCGATCCCTGTCGCCCAAACATTTGCTAATATTATTGATATTTTGATATCAGTGATGTCCTTTAATGCGTTAGAGTAAAGAATATTATTCCAAAATATATAGTTATCGTTAAGCGGAATGGATACGTAGTAATCGTACATACAGGATAGTTAATGTAATGTTTGAAAATATACATATTATTTAGTCATATAATATTTATATAATTTTCAAATACATTTTACAGTTTGATTATTTCAAAGTTATAAATTGTAAGCCATTTATTTTTTATAAAAGAAAAAAAAAAGAAATAGAAATAATAGCTCAAATGAATCGGGTTAATTATCTCCCTTTAATTAAAAAAATCGTTCTATATTTGATTCAATAGTGATACCAAACAAGTTCTGTTTTGTAATATAACAAAAATTACTGACTTATTATAACAATCAAGCCTCTTGTTTAGATACAAAAAAAAATAAAAGGGGCCTGTGAGCCGAAAAAGGTTAAGAACCTATGGTCTAAGTCTGTACTTCCGGTTTAGTAATTCGCTATGATTTTCTCAATGGAAAATTAAGATCAAAAATCGAAAGTTGTATACAGCGGAAACATTTAGGCAAACGTAAAGTGCGTAGAAGTAATTTAAGACAGCGTTATTGGAGGCACACGGGACCAAAAAAACATATAAAAATAGAGCAAGTGGTCCAACTTATTATAGTCTTTGGTTAGTCTTTAAGAATCGGCGTTGTCTAAACCATTTTTTAAATTTCATGACCGGGTTTTATTTTATAGTCTTACTTAGAGATCCTAAAATATATTTTTTTTCTCACCTTTATCAACTTATTATTAACATATAATATGCTATATAATATGTATAAGATGGATCTGTATCGTTTCTTATATTATAATACAATACTGATTTTTTTTTAATGACAAGGACTTAAAGTATTCCCTTCAGACCAATTAGATCCATATGGCACGTCTGAAGCAGCGTTCACACGTTTCTTTCATCGGCTATCTAAACTCTATCGTAGGCCATCTAAACTCTATCGTAGGCCATCTAAACTCTTCCGTAGGCCATCTAAACACTTTCGTAGGCCATCTAAACTCTTTCGTGGGTCATGTAAACTCTTTCGTAGGTTATCTAAACTCTTTCGTAGGCCATCTAAACTCTTTCGTAGGCCATCTAAACTCTTTCGTAGGCCATCTAAACTCTTTCATATGTCATCTAAACTCTTTCGTAGGCCATCTAAACTCTTTCATAGGTCATCTAAACTCTTTCGTAGGCCATCTAAACTCTTTCGTAGACCGTTTAAACTCTTTCGTAAGCCATCTAAACTCTTTCGTAGGTTATCTAAACTCTTTCGTAGGTTATCTACAACTTTATTATTACCATTTAAAGTATTTTTGAAACTAACATGTAAATGTATTTTTATATTATATTTAGTTCGGAATAGATACAAATATCTAAATATCAATGTTTACAAAATATCAGTCGCAATAACTTGCTTGGAATCGGTTCAAAACGTGATTTTAAGATTATTGTGTGAAGAACACAAAAAAACACAACACCAACATTAGACTATTACTGTTAAATAAAATATTATCAGTTACTTTTGGCTTGACACGCTTCAGAACTGTCAACTACACATTGAGAAATTTGCATTTTTGAAGCTTTCAGAATACTTGTTGCATAATAGTCTCCAACAAGTGGGCCACATTTTGGGGAATTCTGAAAATTCCGGGGGAAAGCGTTTTTTAGACAGCTGTAGCAGTATTAAATTTCAGAGCCTGTCTGTTTCATTAGTGTCTTTATAATATTTGTGTGTTTGTTTTTCATATTTGACGAGACAAATCAAAACAAGACAAACGGGGAAAAACAATGACAGGAGAAACAGAAATAGGGGAAAATGGGGAAGAGGTGGTAAGGGGTGATGCGGTTGCACGGAAGCGCTCAAGCGAGGAATCTCTGCCGACGAGACCTGCTTCTGACAAGTAAAGGGTGCGTGGGGGGGGGGACGCAAGCCGATGCTAAATACTGCCACTGAGAAGCTGACAACCTGACAAGTAGGTGGCAGTGGCTCAACGATGGGTGGATAATTCCACTGTCTTATCTCACACACACACCCTCTCCTTCTTCTTCTTCCCCCCTTTCCCTCCTCCCGTGTTAGCGCCCCCCCCCCCCCACACAACTGCGTGCCATCGGCGCGATTAATTTTCATGAAAGTGGAGGACAGGGGGTGGGGTGGGGTTTTTCGAAGGATTGTCAAAGCAAGTTATGGTTGAAATGTGTAGTTAACATAATTTAAAGAAAACAGTACATAGCATTGAAACAAGAGAGACGTGTGTGTGTGTGTGTGTGGGGGGGATATGGAATATAAAAAACAAACAGTGTACTTGGGCGCGGTGGGGGGTGGGGGAGGGCGCCAAGTCGTGAAGATGTCCAACAAGCAGAGCAATTGAGAAAGTTGATTATTAAGAACTGAGCGCTAAGCTAGAACTAAGTTGTCACATGCCCTGCTTACATTTGTAAACTTATGACGTCTTCCGGAAGAGGGGGGGGGGGGTTTGCGTGTGACAAAAAAGAAAGGGGGGTATGTAATGGATTGGGAAAGGTAGAAGGCCAGTTTTGTCCCCTCTCCCCCTTTTTGAAATGAAAGGTGAGGTCGGGAAGGGAGGGAGTTATGGGCCGCAGACAAAAATTTTCATCTGGGGACCTAGCTACAAAAATATTTAGTCTCATTTTTTGTATTGTCTTTTTTTTTTTTCTTTTTTAAACAAGTGCCGTAAAAGTCAAGATGCCATGATGAATGGTCGTACCATGACGTGTTTCCTGTTGGACCTCGTTCTGCCGTCACGCCGGCGACACGGGCCTTTAAAAAAAAAAAAAACTTGTCGCACATGACACAGATACAACGCAGATACGACACATGTACGACACAGATACACGCTTACTGGGTTTGGGTGTGTGTACAGCGGACTCTTTCTTACAAGCACCAATATATAATATTATGATAGATAACATGATATTCTCTGTCTGTATTGCGACAGAAGATGGCCTACAGTACAGATGGTGTTTATTAACGTATCTTATATATTACATACGCTCCTTTTATACAGAAAATTATCGCGTCCTACGCTAATCCGTGGACCGAGTCTAGTCTTGCATCTTTATTAATGTTTTAAATGATGTTAAGTTACTAGTTTTCCTGGTTTGTTCAGACAACCCAATCTATGTTCGAATACCACTCGAGCATTATATTATTGGTTTATAGTGTTGAGAATTAAGAGTTCTAAGTTCTAATTCCTAATAATGCCACTCGAGTTCAGTGGTAGAGGCCGACCGAAACCAAATTGTTGGTTTCTGCAGAAAACGAAACTATACCGAAAGCTTTAAATTGACTTTCGGCCTAAACCGAAGCCGAACGTGAAAGTTTCACTACACTTTCGGCCGAAACCGAAGGATAATCCGAAATCGCCAAAGAAAAGATTGAAAAAAAACTGCACATTTTTGTGTAATATTAATTAGTTTATGATTAAAAACTTCACTTTTCTACTTCACACAGATTAATTCGGAACAGTAAAATTAAATGAAATTATTAAAAAGCAGAGTAATAGATGCAGCTCTGGTGTTGCAGTATGAATTTTGAAAGTTAAAAAAGATATTCGGATTAAAACCGAAAGTCAGTATCAGTTTCGGCCGAAACCGAAAGCAAATCAAAAGTTTTTTGCTTCGGCCGAAAGCGAAAATACGCCGAAAGAGGCCGTTCCGCCTACTTTCTGCGCCGAAACCGAAACTGATACGGAAGTTCGGTCGGCCTCTAGTTCAGCGTTTAAGAGTTAGAATCTTTGGTGGTGAGGAGAATACGAGAGAAAGATAATTGAAATGGTTTGTGTAAATAAACACAAATTAGCATCTAATTGTTCTCTTTCACACTCTCTATCGCTGTCTTCTCATTCATAATCTCTCTCTCTCTCCCATTCTATCTGACTTTGTTTCTAATTTATGTTGGTTGAGGTTGGGTATGGGTGGCTGAGAATTTGAAAGAATGTGTTGCGAAATTGTGGGCTTAACGTCTATGCGCCAAGTTTCAACTCGATAACTTTGAGTGAAGTGGTTCAATTAGCCATCCAGACCTTTTTTTTTTTTCGAATTAAATTTAAATGATTTAAAAATAGCAGGAGAAAAGTTTACGAATAATTAAATTGAAAGTGTTGACTTTTTGTTTCATCCTTACTGAAAACGCTTAATTGCAATACATTCAATCGTTCTTTTATGGTTTATTATTGTTGATGTTTTAAAATACCCAAATAAAAACATATTAAAGTCTTCAAAGTTCTCACGGTCTCTCGGGTTCTTGATCCAGCCATGTCCACAGCCATATTGGATAGCCTCCAAGCCCTTATCACAGATACCTACAACGCTCGTTTAGCAATCCAAGATTCAATAAACATCAACCTAAACCTCTTCAGGTTTTTATTTTCATCGGTTATGTTATCTCCCCTCCCCTCCCATCTGTTAGTAATTTGAGAATCCTGTTTTCCAGCATGCGCCCAGTATACTGACCAGTGTTGTGGGTCACTCTGCTGACCCTAAAATCTAAGATATAATTCCCCCCCCCCTCTTGTTATCTATCACTCCCTCCCCCTCTTACCCCCTATCGTGTAATAAGTCTCCTTCGCTCTCGGAATCTCTCAAAACCTCATATCTCTGGATATGTCAGACTAATTCATGCAGGCCCCCGGGGCACCTCCAGACGGGCCGCAGACAGCAACGTTCTACTGACGGCGGCCCGGGGTGTATGTGAGGGGGGGGGGAGGTCACTTGACTCTTCACACTGCAAGGTTTCTGTTGTTGCAGAAGTGAAGACTGCACGAGCTCTGGCGCCCCAGAGCTCCATGTTACGTCTATCTTATTCCCTTGCCGGAGCTGTATCTTTTCGGGTTCTTCTTCTTTTTAAAAAATGTTTTATAATACATTTTGGGGAAATATGTATTTTTGGAAAATGGAAAATTCCCTATTTTACTCATTCAAAAACTTTTGTTCTCTTTTGTCTCACTCCCCCCCCCCACCCCAATTAATTTTAAATCTTTTGTATTCAAATAATTTGTATTTTGTTTTTAATAACGTTAACCTAAAACTTACCTTACAAGCTCAGTCAGAATCAGGAATGTTTTAACCAAGAGATACCATTGTACCTGGCTTAGTTTAACTAGCTCAGTTATTCAACACTTTATCAAAAAATCAATATTTTTTGAACGAGGTCTTGCTCAATTGACAAAATGGCAAGATTTCCCAAATCGTAAATTCGCTCATTGTGGATGGCGGATAGTTCTTGATTAGCTCTGACTTGGAGAAGCATTCTTTTGCAGGTGACTCCATTAGTAATGAAAATGTGAAGCGTGATGGGAATGTAGGGAACGGTGTCTTATAGAGACTATAGAGAGAATAAAAGATGGAATCAGTTTGGAAGAGAGAGATTTAGGGAGAATGTAAGTGGGGGGGGGGAGAAAAATATAAAGAGAAGGGATAGGAGAAAAAAAGACTATTGAAAGAAGATTTAAAAAAAAGAAAGAATGACAGAGAGACGACGTACAAATTCTAGAAAGCGATAGAATGGATACGGAGCGTACGAGAAAGAGATAGAGATAGTAAGTGTGGAAATGAGTGAGAAAAAGATAACAAGAAAGAGAAGAAAGAGAGAAAAATGAGAGAAAATAGAGAGAGAGAAAGAGAAACAAGGAAAAAAAATAAAAAGAGGGAGAAGAGAGAGAAAAGGAGAATAGAAAAGGGGGCGGAAGTGACATTTAGATAGGGGTTTGGAAGAGCACTAAATTTTTTTAATAGTTTCGCCCTCGCTCTACCCCCCCCCCCGACGCCCCGTACATAAGTTTTTTTTTTCTCCAAGATGGCTTCCATCACTCAAGCACATCTCCCCACCACCAGACAAATTCCTTGCAACATCTCTAAAACTCCACCAACCTGACAATATTCATTAATGTTATGAAAGTGAAGGGAATCACTTGGGGGATTGACTGTGCGCTCGTGCGTGCGTCAGTGAGTGTAAAAGGGGATGGGATTTTTCTTTTTTTTTTGGAGGTGGGGATGGGAGTAAGTAGGAGGAATCTAGCAGACATGAACCTGGAACAGAGACAGTTTGTGGTGGTGGGTTTAGACTAAAGAAGGGTGCTGGGGGGGGGGAGCACCGCGCTAACGGCAGTAGGATTCCCTCCCCCCCCCCCACTATTCCCCACTCCCCTCGCTCCACCAAGAAATGCGTTAATTGCCCAGTGTGGACGGTAAGACGATACCTAAGTCTGCCACTTGGCGCCCTGACAGGGTGCCCGGAGTGGGGGCATAGAACGGGGCGGGGGAAGACTTTTTTGGAAAACTGTCAGAATTTAGCTACATAAATGGCACTAATTAAAACATGGAAGTTCGCGCGCGCAGCGCGTAATTTAATAACCACTCCCCCCCCCCCGCCCCTCATTCATTCCTTCCATTCTGAGCCTGTAAGCATCCATTTTTTTTAAAAAAACATCTCTGACAGTCAAACAAAAAACGGTAGAGTTGGCAGCGTTAGATGTCGTTTTTTTTAACCCTCAGAAAAAAAATAATATATATATATAGTAGGCCCTACGATGTTGGTGTCTAACCCGTCTCCCATTGGTTAATTTAAAGACACGTGACCATATTGTCTCATATATTACTTTTGTGATCTGGATTTCTGCATGTGTCCTCCCTAGCTGAGTTGTTAGTGCCCCGGACTGCCATGACCTGGGTTGTTTTCCCCACTAATAACTTTTTACCCCTCTTTGTTTTTCTATAATAGAAATAGGCAAGCTACTTTAAAAAAATAAAATTATTTTAGCTTTCTGTTCATTGTAGCTTACATCTGTAGCTAGAGGCCTATGTATCCCCCCCCCCCGGGCAACACCGGGCAATTAAGCTTGTATGACAATAACTTTACCAAAAAAAAAAAAAAAAAAAAAAAAAAAAAAAAAGGAACAAGTACCTATAACTACAGTGGCTAATAGAATGAAGAGTTATAGAAAACAAGAACCATAAACTATTGTTGAAAATAATTGTATTAAATCTAGATGACATAGTATTATTACAACAAGAGGTACGGTATATTAGTTAATTTTGTAATTTTTGTAAAATAATTGTATTGAAAAATTATAAATATGTATTCGTTGCGGCTATCCGATTTTTCAAAATATTCTATGAAAACTTTTTTTTTTTGTTTTTTGTTTTCTAAGTTTACTTAAACCCAGGCGCCAAAGTTTGAATAGGTGCCAAACAGACACTGCCCGCCCCGTTTCAAAGACGACTTCACAAAGTTCCTTGCCCCCCCCCCCCCAATGACTGGGCATTGGAGACCCATGTCCTCCCGATTAGCATTAAAACTAATCTTTGACGATGAAATACGATGAAAACCTAAGATCCCCGCCCCCCTACCATTTTGCCCCACTATAACTGTAGTAACTGTACGCGTAATTAATGAGAAAAAGAAATATTTTTCAACCACTATTGGAACTTTTGATAAATCCTGCAGAGCAATCAAAACAGCTTGCTCATCCCCGAACTCGCAGCCCCCCCCTCCCTAATCACAACCCTAACATCCCTACCCCCTCCAATTAAAAAAAAAAAAAAAAATCCCGAACGGTGGCTTTAATTTGCAGAAGTCTTTTTTCTTTTCTTTTTTTTGTTCGTTGTTTGTTTTTTAGTTGGCAATAAGTCAGAAATGCTGCCAACTCCTCCTATTCGTTAAAAAATAGTTTTCAAAAGCTGCAGACTTCACAACAGATCCCATTCTGACACTCACTGTCAAATACCGGGACAGGTATGAGTGTGGGTTTTGTTTGTGTGTGTTTGTGTATTGGGTGGCTATGTGTCTTCAAATTAGCTTATGGAAAACTCTTAGTCCCCTTTTCCACCATTTTCCCATAACCCATAATGCACCCATCTACCCTGTTTCCGGTTAGCGTTGTTTAAATAACAATAATTTAGCGAAAATGATGTTGTTCTATTTAATATTATGTTATATTATTATTAATTATGGCACACGATGGCACGAGCGGCAGCGCGTTCAACTGGCATTCTGAAGGTTCTGGGTTCGAATCTATAATTTTTTTCGCGGAACTGACATTTTTTTGGGCTAGGTATTGTGCTGACCACACGATCCCCTTGTATACTGTAAAAAATATTCCCCATAGTTTAGACAGTGTAATCAGAGTTGTCGATACATGCTGGAGCTCGTGAAACAACGTTACAATCATTTTGAGACGCTTCGTTGGATGCGCGCGACGCAGTTTTCACGGATGGAAACTTAGAGCATAAACATCGTCAGAGAGGAGAGAGAAAAACCACCAACACAAATCAAACACAAAATTAAATAAACTTTGGGGCAAAGCCTCTTCGGCGTCGAACAGGCCCGCGTTGATCTTCTGTACAACCGTCCAAAAATCCTAACTGCAACATACCATGAAGATGGGGAGTAAAGAAAAACATTGCCCCCCTTCCCAAAAACTTCATTCGCTTCCGACTCCACTTACCTCCCATTTTTCCATTTCATCTCCCCCCCCCCACCGGACCGACTCTTCAGTAAAATCAACTTTTATTTTTTCGCCCCCAACACACATAGACTTCCGTGGCTATCGGGTTCTCTCATTGAGCCGCCCCTGTCTCCCCCCGCCCCCTCCCTACACCCCTCATTTGCTTCAGATGCCTTGCCCGTTGTTTGCGTATGTCAGTGCTGCGTCACAATAAACCCGTGAATGTTTTGGAAACAGACGAACGTGAGCAAGACGAAGAAGAACCCCCTCCCCCTCTACCCCCCACACACGCTCCTCACCCTTCACTTACTGTAGCCTAGCCCCCCCCCCCCACTCCCACCTACTTCTCCCACATCTCTGAGAGAAGTCAGAGAATCCAGAATGTTTTCATCTATAGTTACCGCGATGGCGTATTATTTTAGTTTTTCTCCCATCCCCTCTTTCCGAAAAAAAATTTTTTTTTTACTCGCCACACTAGCAAGCTGTCAGTCAAAGTACGTCTTCCCTTCCAACTTCCTATTCTCTCTCCCCTCTCGTTTTCCAGAAACCCTCAGAACATCTCTTTTTCTGGATCTCTGACGCATGGGCGTATCCGAAGCCATTCTAAGGGTTTGAAGAGGCTTAACTCTTTAAGGCGGCACCCATGCAGGGAACAAGTCGTGTACAAGGGGCCGCATCTAATCACACTCCGTATGTAACACCCCCATCAGCACTTGGTTTATTCCAATGGGTCGGCAAACGTTTAATAATAGTGTGACAAACATTGTGATACCAGACTAGGGTGAGGCTAAGACACTGTTGCAGGATGTGTTCTCGATTCAGCAGTCCTATTCCACATGGGTACAATTTGGTGCTAGTGGTCTAGCATAGGGGTCGGCACCCTATGGCACGTGTGCCACATTCGGCACACTAGACGATTTTCAATGGCACGCAGAAGACTTACCAAAAAAAAAGGATATTCAAGTCTCTTTACAAGAAATTGAGTGATATAGTACGATGACTTTAAGGCTGTTGGCACGCTGAATGAATTAGAAATTCTTCTTTGGCACACTACTATCAAACGGTTCCCGACCCCTTGTCTAAATGTCTGGTGTGTCCTATTCAAAGTCTGTATATGGTTTTTTGTTTCTAGCTGGGGAGGTGTTACCAGTCATCCTTTGCTTTGTTTTTATACATGCTACGTGCTTCGTGGTACGATAATATTTTGTTTCCGTTTTTTATTTTTTATTTCTTGTTTTAAGGTTGTTGTTGTTTTTTTAAACATGGTGATCATTTTAGAACGAAACAAAATACAACTTTTTTTTGTCCGTTTGAATCCAATATCTGTAGTTGAAGTAAACATCGCACCTTATAAAAAAAAAAAATAATTTTCTTTCTTGAAGTCGAGCGCAATGGGCAGAGTGCTGAGTTGCAAGCAAATGGTAACTAGTTTAACTCAAGGTGTAACTCAAGTAAGGCCATTCCTGAGTCAATCCAAGCTCTCTTTGATGGGACTGGATTAGCAAACATAAAGCTGGGAAAGTAAAACAGGCCAAGCATTGCACTGGCCACACAATCCACACGTACGCCATGGTCAATAAAACTTGCAAGGATTGAACTCGCATGACTAAGAGATTGCTCTCATGGTGCCCCGAATAGGGGCACGACTAAGCTGCTTTCGTAGCCAGATTGGTGGGCCCCGTCAGGTACTGCCAGAAGCGCCGTTGGCTTTTATGCTCTACAAAGATAAACTTTCTTTATTAAAAAAAAAAATCCTCAAATGTATAAACAACAGTAGTCAAAATTAATATTGTATATGAGAAGATGCAGTTTGATCAAAGAAGTCCCCCCCCCTCTCTCACACCTCCTTCTTCCCCCTCCCCCTTCTCTGTTATTGTTGCTTTTTATCCCAAAATCATGCGCAATGAAGACCACCCCACCCCCTTTCAAAAATCTGAGACTATACAAATTGGTGTTCTCGGGTTTACCCGAAGAATAACAACAAACCGAATGAGAACAAACAGGCGAAGAAACAAACAGACGAAGAAACAAACAGACAACAAATTTGATAGGCCTGCTTGGTTTGAAATAACGCGACCTACTTCGACTTGCGCGCCACCTACCCATCAATTTCATTGGGCGGTCGCAGAAAAAAAAAATAATTTAAACAAAAGTGTAACACGAGGCAGACGGGTAAAAGATTGGGCGGGGGGGGGGGCATGGAAAGAAAACTCTTAAAATAAAAACAAAACGGAAAACAATGGAAAGGTAACTCTAAATAAATATTTAATAATAAAACTCTAAGGGGAAAACAGTCTAGTTTAAATTGGGCATGTTGAACTGTATAAATCAACAACAACAAAAAGTGCGTGTTGAGAAAAATATTTTTGTATTATGGTATATGACTCGGCTTATTGTTTGATGGGGGCAAATACGTTTTTTTGGCTATTGTAATAAGCCAGTAATTAAGTAAAGGTACCCGTTGGACCAAATTGATCATAGGGGCGGCGAAGCAGATGGTCACCAGATTCAGTGGATAAGTGGCCAGCACAATGCCCGGCCGCCTTTTACTTTACCCCATCTAATGCCAGGTACCCATCATAGCTGGGTAGACTCAGGGACAAACCCTAAAACATAGAATTTTACCGGCTTCAAAGCCCCGGGTCTGGATGGTGCCTCCCTAATGAAACAAACTGACCATAAAATAAATTATGAATATTAAAATTTAGGAACTGAAGATAAAACGTATATCAATTCGGTGTAGCAGACGCAGTTTTCGAGGGGCTTAGCTCTTAGGTTCAACCAACAGTTGGTCACCATTTGACCCAATTAACACTTTTTTTTTAAAACACCGGAACAAACATGAATCGAACGTTGCGCACGGACTTCAGTAAAAAAGATGGCTACCTTTCGACCAAATACTGAAGATGTTTTTAGACACCTCTCTTCGGATTCGATTTAAATTTGAATCGGGTTATTGACTGCGAAACGTGACGGAAATAGGAGAAATGTTGAATGCTGGGAGCTTTTTTCAGCAAGACGCCTCCAAGTAATACCCGATAGTCCTTCTTACCTCCCCCCCCCCCCCTCATCCCGCCATACTGTCACTAACTAGCGCCAGATCTGTATGCGTGAAATAAGGTCATGTTACAAAATACTTGATTGCATCCGCGCGTTGGGTTGTCTACATCAGGGGTCGGCAACCTATGCAACGCATGCCAGACTTGGCACGCCGAGCTATTTTCAAAGGCTCGCGCAAGACTCCGAAAATGACAATTATATTTTTTTCTACAAGAAAAGAGCGGATTGGCAATTAGACTGTTTGGTACGCGTTATGAATTAGAAATTCTACTTTGGCACATAAATATCAAAGTTTGTCTACATGCTACCCTCTCGTATGCCATGGCCGCCAGAATCTGAACACTCTACGACCATCGTGTCTTTGAAAGGGTTGTATCGTATTAAAATGTTCAACAGATTGTTAACTTGCCTCACGTGCCACGTACTGACGTCTGTACTCTACCATATTAAAAACCTCCTCTTAACCCGCACTTACACCATCCACCCACTCTCTCTCTCTCCCTCTCTCTCTCTCTCCCTCTCTCTCTCCCTCTCTCTCTGTCCCTCTCTCTCTCCCTCTCTCTCTCTCTCTCTCTCTCTCCCTCTCTCTCTCTCTCTCTCCATCTCTCTCCCTCCCTCTCTCTCCCTCTCTCTCTCCCCCTCTCTTTCTCTCTCTCTCACTCTCTCCCTCTCTCTCTCCCTCTCTCTCTCTCTCCCTCTCTCTCTCTCCCTCTCTCTCTCACTCTCTCTCTCTCTCTCCCTCTCTCTCTCTCCCTCTCTCTCTCTCTCTCCCTCCCTCTCTCTCTCTCTCTCTCTCCCTCCCTCTCTCTCTCTCTCTCCCTCCCTGCCTCCCTCTCTCTCTCTCTCTCTCTCTTCCCTTTGTTCTCATCATCTCTCTCCCCGGCTCCTAATATGTAATATAAAGGCAGGTATGTTTTCTTGTCTACCTGTACATTGCAATGAAGTAAATTAACCCTTCCCGTACCGACCTACTTCTATCAATGCTGCCTTCAGTTCCGCTATATACGCGCCCGGGATTGTAAGGGTTAAATCGTCTCTCCTCCTTTTGGTTTCCTATGGATTTGAAAAACCAACAAATGTACATTAATGCATTGTTTGTTTTCTTTATCTCTACTCTTTCATTCTCTCATTCTCATGAGCGCGGTGGTCGAGTTGGCAGCGCGTTCGGGTGGCGAACCGATAGTCCGGGATGCGAATAATGGCGAGAGGTTAATTTTTTTTTTCCGCAGGTGTAGAGGATGTCCCCGAGTCTAGCTAGTTCTGGTAGATACCTGTCATTAGTTCGATATGAGTAATGGTGGCTGGGCATTTCGCTGGCCACACAATCTCTTAGGATGCCGTGGCCACACATACTTGTGAACGCTGCTATTGGTTGATTTGGTCCGACGGAGATACTTTACATTCTCTCCCCCTCCAATCCCTCTTCTATTTCAGATACTACTATCTCGTTCACTATCTTTATTCATTCTATCTTTTCAATTCTCCTCCTCCTGCCTTCTTTCTCTTTTGGTGCAAATCCTTTATATTAGTCTCTTTCTTTCCATTCACTTTTCTCTCTTTCTTGCCCTCTCAGACTTTCTCTCTCTCTCTCTCTCTCTACCAAGATCTCCGTCTTTATGTAAGCCCAACCCCATGCTTCTCTTGTCTCGTTCTATACTTTTTCTCTTGTCCACCATTGTCTGTGGGTTTTTTTTTAGACTGCCAGGCCCACAGAGACTGGTCACTCTGGACTTGTCAGACTAAAAAGATTCCTTAAAGAAGATTTCGAAGAAGTATTCCTTTGGCTGTAGGCGCGTTGTTCCTGCGGCAGCGCGTTCGGCTGACGTACCGAAGGTCCCGGGTTCGAATCCTGGTACAGGCTAGTACTTTTTCCCGGGTCTGGAGGGTGTGTCCCTGAGTCTACCCAGCTTTGACGGGTAGGCCTACCTGACCTTAGTTGGGGTAAAGTAAAGTCGGATGCGCAAAGTGCTGGCCACACAATCACCTAGCATGCCGTGGCCACAGAAACTGGTGAACGCTGCTTCACCGGATTTATGGATCAATTTTGGTTCGACAGGTAGGCCAACTTTACTATACTTTAGTTTTCTTTGTCTAGTGTTTTCTTGTGATTTCCCCCATCCTAACATCGGCAACGGAAAGAGTTTGTGCCCCTCCACCACGAATTCAGTCGCTTTGTGCCTCAAGCTATTCTGAGCTACGGCTGGAAATATGTCGCAGTGGTGTATAAATTCAGATTTTGATAATTTCTAATTATTTATTTAATTCTTCACATTTCAGTGGTGAGGTTTTATTCTTGTAATAATTATAATTTTTTTAAACATATTTTAAAAGTAACACCGTGAGTTGTCCCTTGTGAAAAAGCATAATAGTAAATTTGAAATTTCTCAAAATTAGCTTTCAGACAGGGACTACGCTAAGACTACGCTAAAACACACATAGCTAAGAGATTATTTCTCCGATTTTTTTTTTTACGGTTTTCACCATTCAATTCAGCATTCAAATCACGTTAACCCTTCCCGTACCGACCTACTTCTATCTATGCTGCCTTCAGTTCCGTTATATAGGCCTACACGCCCGGGACTGTAAGGGTTAAGGATATATAAATAACTCAAAATGACCCCAGGGCACAATGCGAATCATTTTGTCGCGTCAGTGCCTCCAGTTCCAAAGAAAAACTTTTGAGCATTCACTTAGACCCCAAAATGGGAAACGTAAAATTGGTGACAACATCTATCAAGTTCTTAATACAAAGCCTATACATTTTCCAAGACTGATAGTTTGATTTGGAAAAAGCTAATAATTCAATAACACTATTTCAATGGACCACGACGATGTGCTAGAAGAGCGCTTTATATGGCGATCCTGAATGTCACCATGTCTTCCAAAATAATGTTAGAAACCCGAAATGAGTTGAAGAAATATTTTTAAAAATCAATTAATGATTTAAGATTGTGCCGACCACACAATCCCACGAGTGCTGTGAACACTGAAACATTGCATTTTTACAAATAAAACATTACTTAGTTTGATTGCATCCGATGATATGCTGAGATTTAAAATTACCCCGGAACCAAACGTATATGCAAATATGCCAGCAGTTGTTATGTTTTACATTCCTGTCTACAGGCGAGTGTAATAGTTTAGCCAGGTGTTGCCCACCCCACACATGGCACCCTCCTCCCCACCCCTCACTCTTTCAGCCCCCCCCCCCACACACACACCCGTGTACAAGCACGCCCTACAGTTGCAGTCGTGTTTCGGTGTTAAGCCGCAGGTGTCCGTATCGGTGACAGACAAGGTTCTGTCATGAAGCGGCGACATCAGACAGCTCACAGATAGCTCACAGATAGCACATACACTTATCTGTAGTTCTGTAGACAGTGTACAGCAACTGGGAAAAGAAATTTAAAAAAAAATGGATTTCTTATCTCTTCCTACCCTCTCCTCTCCCTTTTCTTTTCACATTGCTCGTCGCAAGATCTAAGCAAAATATATTGTGATTCTAATACATGGAGTGAGAGATAGAGAGTCACAGACAGACATTAGACAGACATATAGACAAACATATAGACAGATAAACATATAGACAGATAGACAGATAGACAGATAGACAGATAGACAGATAGACAGATAGACAGATAGACAGATAGACAGATAGACAGATAGACAGATAGACAGATAGACAGATAGACAGATAGACAGATAGACAGATAGACAGATAGACAGATAGACGGATAGACGGATAGACGGATAGACGGATAGACAGATAGACAGATAGACAGATAGACGGATAGACAGATAGACGGATAGACAGATAGACAGATAGACGGATAGACAGATAGACAGATAGACAGATAGACGGATAGACGGATAGAAAGATAGACGGATAGACGGATAGACAGATAGACAGATAGACGGATAGACGGATAGACGGATAGACAGATAGACAGATAGACAGATAGACAGATAGACAGATAGACGGGCAGATAGACGGGCAGATAGACGGGCGTATAGACAGGCAGGAATACAGGAAGACAGGGAGACAGGCAGACAGATAGGCAGATATGCAGATAGGCAGACAAATAGATGGACCGATACACAAACAGATAAATTGACATAATAATTAACTTTCATTGATGTAGTAAAAAACAGTATCATTTAAACTAGTCAAACTAAAACGTCCTTGGAATTCATCACCTAAATTGGTCGTTCTAATTTGGTCCTTCAACAAATCGGTCATTTCTGGCTGGCCGAGTGATTAAAATGATTTGTTGTACAGCAAACTGTCTGCCGTTTGATTCCCGTTTAATTAAGCTTAAGGACTTTGTGTTTTGGCGCGGCGTTGCCGTATCATAGAGCAACATCCGGGGCGCTAACAGGAAGTGAGATAAAGGCGGAGTATGAGGGGGGCAAAAGTGGAAGGGGGGGGGGTGAAGAACTTCAGGCAGGTATTCGGCAGACGAATACATGGTGGACTTTTAGGACTTCTACCCTTACCTCCATCCCCCCTCCCCCCTTTGTTTGTCAGCGAGCACCATCTGTCCGTAAAACACGTGCACGGTTTAAATGAGTGACCTTCAGCACTCATTTGACATTGAGTATCTTTTGATATCGGAAATTGGTGCGTGAGATAACAGAATTTGTTTGCATCATTCGTTACACTTGAAAAAAAAATGATTATATGATTATTTCTGAGATCGCATTGACTTAAATGCACCTTTTATTTATTTACTTCACACCAGATTTATTAGAATGGTCTGAAGTGACAGTCGGACTAAGTTGATCCATAGGTCCAATGAAGCAGCGTTCATCAGTTCCTGTGGGCCACAGCAAACAAGGGGATGTGCGGCCAGCACAATGCCCAGCCGACTTTACTCTACCCCAACTAAAATCATGTGCCCATCAGAGCTGGGCAGACTCAGGGACACCCGCCAGACCAGGGAACAAATCCTAACCTTCACCAGGATTCGAACCCATAAACTTACTTTAACCCTTACCGTCCCGGGCGCGTATATAGCGGGACTGAAGGTATGCATGGGAAAGTAGGTCGGTACGGGAAGGGTTAATATGTGAACAAATAAAACAGTGTTCACTATTCCTCTTTCATAAGTATATTTATAGTTGTTTTTTTTAATCATTTCATTTTCAAGAAACAATATCAACTGCAAGTAAAAATACAAAAACCCCAATATAATCTTCTTTATACTCATATAAAGAAACAGTTTTCTCCTTGTTATTACCAACAGCTGACTGGATAGGACGAAGTCACAAAGTGTCCAACAGGCGGTGAATCGTCACCGAAAACCATTTATCTTGGCGACATTCCGCAGGAAACCTGGTTTTGTCTAAATGTTATTTTTTTTGTGTGCCTTTTCCATTGTTGTGTGTGTGTGTGTTTTTTTTTTTAACTTATAAAGTTAACTTCGGCAAGACAGATGAGGCAGACGTATCGCTACCTGTCCCACCTGCCCCATGCCCCCCTCTCCCCCCCATTTAGTTGTACACAAGTACACTCCAGTACACCAAACGTACAAACCTATGTCTTATTTATTTTTAATAGTATTTCTGTTTTTATTTCTACATAAGGTATGTGTATAATATATTATATAGATTTCAATAAGGCGTGGGGGGCACCCAGGGGTGTTGCAATGTATGCGATCAGACAAACAGACTAAAAGGTAGTCCTTGAAAGATCCCCCCCCCCCAGGGTAGGCGAGTGTGAATTTGATGGCAAGCGTACCCGGGTTCAAAACCGTTTTCTTTTTGCTGATCTCATGTGAGTAAGAAGGTGTGTAAGTGTGTGTGACTATTAGAGTTAATACTGGACTTTATAAAAAAAAAAAATAGGTGCGTGTGTGACGGGGGGGGGGGGGGCAAGTGACTACATAAATAGTATATTTAGACTAACAATAAAATTGTAACATGTGTAAGCGTTAGCAGCAACTTTAGAAAAAAAACAAACAACTAAAGGCTAGATATAGGTAAATAACCATAAATACCAATATTATAATATTACTGTTAAAGAAAGTATGCGATAGCCTCTAGTGATATCCAAGTGCTTTTTTATGTTTGTTATCTGATGTTTTCTACCTGTATTTCTATAAACCCAATATTGAAGAACAATTACTACCATGGTTTCTGAAAGGTATTCCGAGCTAATAGAGACCTAATAACGAAGAAAGTGTTGTTGTGTTTTTAGGCTTCTATGGCGGGCCCTTTACGATTTCACATTTAAAACACAAAACACAGCTGTATACTGTCTGTATATAAGATAAATACTATCAACATGAAACAAGTCTTATATAACCTTACTAAAGTATCTAAGACTGTATCATTATTAATGTATCCTGGCCAGAGACTAGTATGGCGCCTGCCTATCTTATACATTACAGCCGCTCCTTCTATAAAGAAGATTATTGCGTCCTACGCACATCCGTGGTTTAAGTCTAGTCCTGCATTTCTAATAATATTGTTTGAAATGATGTTAAGTTACTGGTTTTCCTGGTTTGTTCAGGCAACCCATTCCATGCCCGGATGTCACTCAAGAAGATAGAGTAACCTACTTATATGCATTTGTTCTCGCATAATGGTTTAATGAAAGTGTTTTCGTCCTTATGTTTATCTGAGCATTGTGACAGATTGTCTTTGTGTTGTATTTCTTAATTAAGAATTTGTATGCCTTATGTATTATTACTACTTTACTCTTTGCCCTTCTCTGATAAAACAGCATGTATAACACGGCCAATCAGATCAACCAGATCTTCAATTCACCTATTCCGAGAACCAATCACACTCGTTTTATTTATAGAGACGCCACACATTTTTTTTTTTGCTTTAAAAGTTCACGTACGTTCGGATTTAACAATTTCACAACTAAGTATCAATTCGTTTTAAAACGAGGCTTTTGGGGCAGACATTTTTTTGGGGAGGTGTAGGAAGTGGTGGTTGGGGAGGGGGGGGGGTCTGGATTAGGGTGAGGGATGGGAGGTCCGGTCTAGCTTCAATCTAGGCAACCGTTTTGCCAGCTCCGCATTATAGTTTCCATTAATTCAATTACAATTATACCTTCTTGAAAAGTAGAATTTCGCGAGCGACAAAACAATAGAAAATATAAAATGATGATAAAACTCGAATGGGTTTTGTTTAGAGGGGAATTATTATCTTGAAAAATTGATGTGCCATCAAGTTTCTAAAAGTCATTAAGTATTAGTTTAAAAAAATAGCCCAAACACTAAGAATAAATATAATAGCATATAATTTTATGAGTGGTAAGACATCTCCAACATTTAATAAGCTCCAGGTTCGGTCTAAACACGTCGTGCTCCATAGCTGCAGAGCTTTGAGCTCCAGATTAAGGCCGAAGACAACTTCCTACTCCATAGCTCCAAGCATTTGAGCTCCAGATTTGGGCTGTTGAAAACTTCCTGCTCCATAGCGGCAGAGCTTTGAACTCCAGATTAAGGCCGAAGACAACTTCCTACTCCATAGCTCCAAGCATTTGAGCTCCAGATTCGGGCTGCTGAAAACTTCCTGCTCTATAACTTAAAATGCTTTGAGTTCCATCTTCGAACTGAGAACGCCTTTCTCCAAACCCTCCGTGCATTTGATCTCCAGCTTTGGGCTGAAAATGCCTAATTCTACAGATTTGACATCAGCTCCAAAACCGTATGGTTTTAATTTTTTTTTTCTTTTTTTTTTATAACTTTGCTGTGTTTTTATGTTTTTTTTATTTTGCGTCTCAATTCTTTTTTTAAATCAGTGACCAGTAATGAACTTCCTCAACACGACAAATCCCCCAGACAGTGACGTCGAAATTTGACGTTAACCGAGACGCGTGTCGCTCCTGGCCGTAAAATTAAACACACAAAAAAAAAAAAAAAAAAAAAAAAAAAAAAAAAAAAAAAAAAAAAACAAGAACATTATACAAGGTAGGGTGCCCCAGTGGCGCGCAAGTCACCGCACGGTTTACTTCTTTATTTAATTAAGTTAATTAATTAACACTTACATCATCTTAATAAAAAAAACCTAGATGAACTAGAAGTCACCCTACTATATGATGGCCATGACTGAAAAACATAAAAGCATCGATCAAAGATGGATTTCTCTTTTTTTAATTTATATTTAGTAATGAATTGAGATTTTAAAAAGCGTTTACCTTTTTTGTTAATTTAGATTTGGCTGTGAAATGCAGAATTATTTTTTTTTATGAATGCCTTTGCTCTTAGTAACTTTTACTAAATATAGAACATACAGAGATCCTGCGAAGCTTGAATCGTGTGATGCTTGTAAAAAGAAGTCTGGAAAATGAAATCTGGAAAACGAAGTCTGGAAAACGAAGTCTAAGGATGGTGTCAGAAAAACTAAGTCAGGAATACAAAGTCTTGAAAATAAAGTCTGGAAAAGAAGTCTGGAATAATGAAGTCTGGAAATTGAAGTCTGAAGATGGAGTATGAAAAACAAAGTCTAAAAAAAGAAGTCTGAAGATGTAGTATGAAAAACAAAGTCTGGAAAAAGAAGTCTGAAGATGAAGTATGAAAAACAAAGTCTGGAAAATGAAGCCTGGAAAATGTCTGGTGATCTTATACTATAAAATAGAATGGTGGCATATATTTCACAGCAACGTTTTAGACAGATGGAAAGAGGGTGAGAGAAATAGTCACAGGAAGATCAGGAAGAGAAAGACAGAGAAAGAGGACAGAGATTGAGACATATGAAGAGACAAAATGAGATCAAGTGTGAAAGAAAATGATATTGAGAAGCAAATGAAAGAAAGCGAGAATGAGAATGCGAGAAACAGAGAGAAAAGGAACGAGAGATACATAGAGAGAGATAGAGAATAACAAAGAGAAACCAACGCGACAATGAGAGAGAGAGAGAGAGAGTAAGATAGAGGTTGAGACAGAGACAGAGAGAGAGAGAGAGAGAGAGAGAAGAACAAGAGAAAGCGAGAATGCGATATAGAGCCTACATAGGCCTACATTAATAAAGAGACACTAAATAGAGATTCGAAGAGTTAAAATGAGAGAGTGCGGGCGTAAAAGAGAGAGAGAGAAAGAGAGAGAGAAAGAAAGAAAAAAAGAGGGAGATAATAAAATTGCGGAACAGCTAATCTAATGAACGCCCATATAACAATAACCTTAATGAATAACGATCAATGTTATTGTTTTTTTTTTTTTAACTTTTTATTATTAACTCTATGACGGCATGCATCATCACTGTACTAAAGGGTTAAACTGTAGGGGCGAAAATGAAACATTTAATGGAGTGATAGTGTATACATTTAATGAGCATCTACTGAACAATGGACTGATAGTGTATACATTTAATGAGCATCTACTGAACAATGGACTGATAATGAACACATTCACATCAACTCTTTATGTTAATAAACCAAATAATCAGTCCACTAACCCTCATAAAATTTTAGTTGCAATTTTTTTGTATGTAGGTATCGCATTCAAATCGTCTTCACCCCCCGCCCCCCCCCCCTTTACTTTTCCAACTATTTTATACTCCATTAAAAGCCTAGCTCACTCACCCCACTCCCCATCTACCCCTTTCCGCCCCTTGTCTCTTCCCTTCCCCCCTTCCCCTAACGACGCCATTGGCCCTCAAGCGATCCCGTCACTTATATATATATTATATATCATATATACATGGTAGCTAGCTAGTTAGCCAGGGGGGGGGGGCGTGATCTGCACACTGGCGCCTCGGTTTCGCTTTCGCATGGCGTAGGATCTTTATTGAAGCGCCTACCCCTCCCCCTACTCCCCTGACTCCCCTCTCTTCCCCCCCCCTGCGCTAGATGTAGTCCAGATAGGTCCCAAAAAGACCCCTCACACACACACACACACACAAATATAAAAAAAAAAAGAAGACAAAAAGAAACGGACGACGAACTCGTCTCGCCAAGGTGTCTCGTGACGAGCAGGCGGCCGAGGGGGTCTGGTTGTCAACCTGAACGAAACGAGGGGGGTGGGGGGGGGGACAAGGGAACACAGAGGTTAGGGGAGGAGGGGGAGGGATATTCCGCCGGAGGGAGTGATGTGTGAACGGGACGGGGGGACGGGGGGGGGGACGGGGGGGGGAACGAATGGCCCCCCACGGGATGAGAGGTGGAGGGGTGGAGCGTTTGATATAACTTTGAAACAAAAATGTAAAGAGAGACTGGTTCGAATCGACACATTTTTAATTTTTTTTTTTAAAGTTGCAATATTTTAAAGTCTGTGCAGTAAGGTTGAACAACAATCACAGATCTACATGGCTTACGTAGATAGTCATCTCACTAACATATATATATATATATATTATGTGCATTTCTACAGTGGCTGACTTTAGATAGGTATTGATCACTTTAAAAGCCTCCATTTACACCCCAAAATAACTCGTACTTATACATTTCGCAACATTTCAAGACCTTGCTTTGTTTTAAAAAAAATGGCATAGTATCTTAGAGTCTTTGGAGGTCATCGTGTCTTTAGAGGTCATGGTATCTTTAAGAGTTCAGTGTCATTAGAGGTCATAGTGACTTTAGAGGTCAAGGTATCTTTAGGGTCAAAGTATTTAGAGGTCATGGTCTCTTTAGAGGTCATGGTCTCTTTAGAGGTCATGGTATCTTTAGAGGTTAGGGTATCTTTAGAGGTCATGGTCTCTTTAGAGGTCATGGTCTCTTTACAGGTCATGGTCTCTTTAGAGGTCATGGTCTCTTTACAGGTCATGGTCTCTTTAGAGGTCATGGTATCTTTAGAGGTTATGGTATCTTTAGAGGTCATGGTATCTTTAGAGGTCATGGTATCTAGAGGTAATGGTATCTTTAGAGGTCATGGTATCTTTAGCGGTCATCGTAATGGATACCTGACATTAATTCCAGGAACGCGGCTGTACAATTTAGCTGGCCACACAGTCTCCTAGTACGCCCTGGCCACTGAAACTTGTGAACGCTGCGTCAATAAGGCCCCATATGGATAAAATAAATTGGCCTGACGTGAATACTTTACAAGTCTTAGAAAAACAATACAAAACAAAACACAAAAAAAGAAAAATGAAAGGTGCTATTTATTTAGCTAGAATAAATGAGAGGTGCTGAGGGTGGTGTGTGCAGGGGTGAGGAGGCTGGTCTGGAGTGTTGTGTGAGTGTGTGAGCTGAAGAGCAAAAGGAGTTGACGCGAGGACAGGAAGAAAAGGATGACACCGTAAGTATAGCAACAATGTAAGTTAATGGCAGAATAAAAGATGTCCGCGCCCCCCCCCCCACCACACGCCCTCCAACCTCCCCCGCGATCAAAGACCTGACATCGTAGCTGAGACAATTGGCACACACGTGACATCCCCATTGACACGGCACAGTGTCAGTGACGAAACAAAAGGGTAATGAGACGAGGAGAGAGGACGGGGGGGGGGGGAGTTATTGTCAGGTAAGGAGATTGGTAAAATTTTAATTGGGTCAATTCCAAGATGAGTCGTCGTAACAAGGCAGACTTCACGTGAAAAGGACGTCTTTTAGACATTCTCCTTTTGTTCCACTTAGATCTCGACTAATTACAATCAAAAACGTTCGTTCTTTGTTTCATTAAAAAATTCTTTAAAAAAAAAGAAATAAAATATATGGTTAGTGTTTATGATATGAAGTTCTCTTTCCTTCTGTGTATTTCTCTTACTTTCTCCATGTTTCTCTTTATAATTTCTCTCTATAATACTCGTTCTTTCTCTTTATTCTCTATATATTTCACTTTCTTTATTGCAACCCCTGTAATCCCTTCCTTTTTCCTTCTTCCAAAACATCAAAGATGTTCTTTTTCAGAAATTAAAAATATTTTAAAAACATTTTATACGGTGCTAACACATTAACAAAAAACAGTTAGCATTCACATTTATACCGTACAAAAATCAATTCTATTAAATGTACCAAGATTATTTTAAAATATGTTATTATTAAAGGAATTTTTATGCTGTTCTAAATTGTAATAACTTTCAGCTTTTCATAGACGTGCTTCTGCTGAACACTACACTCCATCATGGTTTTCAGAAAACTGTCTTCCGTGTCAGTATTTGTGTTAATTTCTCTGCACTTGAAAATAATAATGATTATAAACCATGCCAACATATTTTGTTTCTTTAATAAATAATATCGAAACAATACAGGATACAGATAGCTTGTGGAGAATGTATAGATAGCTTGTGGAGAACGTATAGATAGCTTGTGGAGAATGTATAGATAGCTTGTGGAGAATATATAGATAGCTTGTGGAGAATGTATAGATAGCTTGTGGAGAATGTCCAACCTCGTTTTAAAATTGTCCTCGGGAATACGGGTGCTTTCATATAAGATACACAAAAATGGCTGCCTAGTTATTGTCACAATCCGGGTCCTCTGTTGAGTGGCTAGGGCCTGGCTCACTATGAAATAATACACTCAAGCCACTTGATGAAGGTTTAAAGAAGAATTTTAAAGCTTGAACGTATATACAATAATAACATTTAATTTCAGTGGTCAATAATAAATAGCTTCTTTATCGCTATGTAAAACAAAAACAACCTAACTACACCCCTTCCCGCCTTTTGTAGAGTTTTGTGCAGAAAGTGCTAGCATGGATTTCCTCCGGAGCTTGCAGAATGCAAACGCTTACTTGAAAGTAGAAAGTTGTAGAGACTAAGTGAACACATATTGGCGTTTTTACGTCATAATAAAAAACTATCCACACAATTGTACATCAATAATCTCGACGCCATAATTAAATATAAATTTATTTATCGCTAAATTAAGTATCGATAAAATTCTAAAAAAAACATGAAAACTATTTAAACACGATAAACACACATTACAAAACATTACAAATACATTTCTTACGTGGGTAAATAGAAAAAAAAAGTGATTTTGAATGGAATAATAAATAATATATTATCCATAGTTATATATAAAAATACATTAGCGTCAGGAATTAATTGACCAGATGAATGAGAGTTTGAGCATTAGCTACGGTGCATTGACATGTCTTAGTGATTATGCATGCATAGTGAACCTAAAAGTTCATAGTGTACCAACATTTCCGGTCCTTTATTCGTTCATTTACTAACAAAACATGTCTGTGTGCTGCGTAACTGGTTGTACTGCGAGCAAGAACAGATGTAGATGATTAAATTGCATTTAATTTCGTAACGATGTTGCCGAAAGAAAAGATGGATTGTGAACGTCCGACGTGAAGAATCATCTATTTTTATTCCCAAACTTCATGCTTGATGATAAAAAAAAATTCGTTTTGTGTCTTTATCTATCTATAGATCATGTTTTTTTATAACAAAGAACCGCTACTCTTGAATACTTTTTTTGAAATTTAACTTAATGCGACTAACATGTCGAGTATTATTATCATATACACACTTTTAATGCTAAAAACGGATTACTTATAATTAATCGTGTGGCCTTTGTATATTTCTATAAAAAAAAAACAGAACTGGCCGCAGAGGTTGAAAGAAATTGTCAAACACCAGCGAAAACATCGTGTAAAGTTTGTTGCCGGAAGATAACCGGAAGTTCATCAACACGATACTCCCTTTACCTATTGAAAAGGTCAGGCTTCATCAAGACTTGTCAATAACCTTTGATGGAAGTCATTGAATCAATATCAAAGCGAACATCGATAAGTGTAGAAAAGTCAAACGTCATTCAATAGTGGGATTGTGTATGGGTAAGTGTGTGTATGTGTGTGAGTGTGTGTGTGTGTGTGTGTGTGTGTGTGTGTATGTGTGTGTGGTACTTGATAAAGTAATTAATATTTTAAGTCTGTCACAGCGAGAATTGTGCGTAAGAAAAGATAGTCTACACTCAAGAGCCTTGTACTTCCGTTTAAGTTAAGAAAAACGAAAGAACCTACTAAAAATTCAAAGTTTACTAATAATCTTTTCATTGTAACCTTTTAACTTTTAACATTGATAATTGCCTTGTCAGTATTATGTTCATACAGTTGAGAATAAAAATTGCAGGCGCACCAAAAGCGTTGCATTTGTAGTCTCCAAAGATGATAACAGAAGCCCTTTAGATATCCTCATCAATACATTATCACATGTATTAATCTTACCCCCCCCCCCCAACCCACCCATTCTGCCGACATCCTGAAAATCGGAAGCGGGATATAGCAATGCTCTGAAATATTGAATAACCTAGATAAGATAATGCTTCGACTTAAGTAAGGGTATGTGGGCTAATGTCATAGACTCAAGCTTTCATTATGTAAAAGTTTAAATAATATGTGAACATGTTGAATCAGATGTACCATTCACTCTTATGTCAAGACTTCAGATGACATAGTTTGGAGTGCACCTTCAAAGAGAAACAGAAAGAAAGAAAGAAAAAAAAGCTGGACAGGGGAAGATAATGCTGGGTGATCGCCCTTGACAGATGATTAATTAATTTATTAATGATGGAGAGACTTTTTTTGTTTTCACAAAAAAATTTTCTTCCGTTTCTGAATTTGACATATAATATGACGTGATTAGCTTCATATGTATGTATGTAGGCGTATATATGTAGACTATGTAGGAGTATGTATGTAAGCAAGAGTATACGACTATACGCAAGTTTGTAGGCTTATATATCTACGTATGTAGGCTTACATTTGTACGCACATAGCCTTACCATGCATACATTATAGATACATACATACATGCATACATATTTACATACATACAAACACATACAGTCACACACACTCACACAAATACACACACACATACACATATATACAGACAAGCACACACATTCACTCATACACACACATACACACTCATAAACACGTGTACACATACTTATATTCATGATACACACATACACACAACTTTACTGACATACTTCCATTACATACATAAATCAGAATTCTAATGACATACGCAAATACATAATTATATAAGATAATAATATGCATAGTTATATATACGTTTTTTTATTTAAAAATAGAACCTAGGTAGCCTGTTCGTTCGATTTGATCGCATCACCGCCCCACCGCCACACCACCCCTACACACACACACACACACACACACACATACACACACACACACACACATACACACACACGCACACACACACACACACACACACACACACACATATTTCCATTCTATAATAAAAAATTATATTTAGCCTTTGACCTCCAATTTTCCCATTTGACAGTATCCTCCCACGTCCCAGTCCAACATTGAGGGTGAACTTATAAAGAGCAAACGATGTCTAAATTTAAAAAAAATATATATATAAAAAGAACTATTTCAACTAAAAACTTTACAAAATCATTCATTGGCAAAGTCCTACAAAGTCTTTCCATTTAAAAACATTTTAAAAAAATATAAGAAAAAATGCGAACGTTTTTCTTTTCCCCTTGACATAGCCGGAAGCAGTAAGCAAAAACGATTCGCATCTTTCATTTTTTAATGTGGGCCACGCAGACCGATTGTCGCGCCAATTTCTCCTGTCTAGTCATCAATACGACGAACAGGGGGAATAATTAACTGCAGGCGATTGATCGTTGACGTTTTTTCTAACTTTTTCTTTTTTTGAAGTAAGAGTTAAAGTCCTTGGCGTTTCTTTTTTTATTGTTCAAATTTTTGTTTCTTTTGAAAGATTTTTAGCAGGTTTTTGAATGCCACATGATTAAAATTATAATCCTTCAAGGCTCAAGATAGATTATTTCAATTTGTTGTGTTAATAAAGCTTAAGTGAAAGCATACACACAATACCTCGGATTTCGTTGATTTCGCACTTTCGCCTGTTTCGTTTTTCGTCAAATTTTTCCCGCCAAAAAAAAATGTGTCTCTTATCTTATAAGTTTACAGACGTTCCTTCTAGGTAGAAGATTATTACGTCCACTTGGCCCAAAACTCCTGCAGGGCGACAGGGATCCGCCGGTGGCAGGGCTAGAACCCGCGACCTGTCAGTTGGTTTTTGGTTGACAGTCCGGTGATCTAACCGCTGGACCAGCCGGTTTTATTTATAACTTAAACATCATTTAAAATACTTATAGGAATGCAGGACTAGTCTCAAACCGCGAAGTTCTTTAAGACTGAATAAAATCAAAGACTATGATAAGATAGGCCCTGGCTTTGATATTTCTGCTATTTGATAACTTGAAACACTTAGTTTTGGAATTTCCGATCGCATCACGTCCTCTAGAATTCCGGTTTAGTAATTCGCTATGGTTTTCTTGGTTTGTTCAGGTAACCCATTCCATGCTTGAATGCAATTCGGGAAGAAAGAGTAGTAAGGGATCAGAAAATGTGTTATTTTCCTTTTGTTTATCTGACTATTGCAACAGGTTGTTATTGTGTTGTATTTCTAAATTATAATGTAATGTCTTATGTAGACCTATTATTACTACTTTACTATTTGCCCTTCTGTCCTCTATTGCAGCTGTCGGCAACCTTTAGGTAATAGTGAGCCGTAGTAGTATTTCTAAATCTCTCAGCGTGCCAACCACCTTTTTGGTGGTCTTTTGCGTGCCATTTGAAACCATTTTGCGTGCCAAGTGTGGCACGCGTGTCTTATGTTGCCGATCCCTGCTCTAGAGTTTCTAGGTTTAGTGATTTGACTATTGGTGTTACTCTTGTCAGTTGTGAATCATTCTTATACATACTGCTTAGCTTAGCTGAAAAGATACAGACAATAAAATTGTAGTATATTTAATACACATAGGTAGCATAAATTACCTGTAATCGTAGCATAATCATATAGATTTCATAAGACTCCGTCCTTCTGTCTCTCACACACTCTTTCTCCGTCACTCTCCTTCACACTCTCTTTCTCTCACATCATTTTCACATCTATCTCGCTCAAACACATTTAGTTTAATTTATTTCTTTCACGTTATTTTTCTCTCTTTCTCTCAATCTCGAAACTTATCTCTTGCATACACACATTGGATCTCTCTCTCTTTCTTTCTCTCTCTCTCTCTCTCATTCTCTCTCTCTTTCTATCTTTCTCTATCTCTCTCGTTCTCTCTCTTCCTCTCTCTTTCTTTCTCTCTCTCTCTCATTCTCTCTCTCTTTCTTTCTCTCTCTCTCTCATTCTCTCTCTCTTTCTTTCTCTCTCTCTCTCATTCTCTCTCTCTTTCTTTCTCTCTCTCTCTCATTCTCTCTCTCTTTCTTTCTCTCTCTCTCTCATTCTCTCTCTCTTTCTTTCTCTCTCTCTCTCATTCTCTCTCTCTTTCTATCTTTCTCTATCTCTCTCGTTCTCTCTCTTCCTCTCTCTTTCTTTCTCTCTCTCTCTCATTCTCTCTCTCTTTCTTTCTCTCTCTCTCTCATTCTCTCTCTCTTTCTATCTTTCTCTATCTCTCTCGTTCTCTCTCTTCCTCTCTCTTTCTTTCTCTCTCTCTCTCATTCTCTCTCTCTTTCTTTCTCTCTCTCTCTCATTCTCTCTCTCTTTCTTTCTCTCTCTCTCTCATTCTCTCTCTCTTTGTATCTTTCTCTATCTCTCTCGTTCTCTCTCTTCCTCTCTCTTTCTTTCTCTCTCTCTCTCTCTCATTCTCTCTCTCTTTCTATCTTTCTCTATCTCTCTCGTTCTCTCTCTTCCTCTCTCTTTCTTTCTCTCTCTCTCTCATTCTCTCTCTTTGTATCTTTCTCTATCTCTCTCGTTCTCTCTCTTTCTCTCTCTCTCTCTCATTCTCTCGCTCTCTCTCTCTCTCTTTCTCTCTCTCTCTATCTCTCTCTCTCATCTCTCTAATCATACTCTCATTGATAAAATTCTTATCTTAACTTAACACACCTTATGCAATTTTCTGACTGGCTAAAATCGCCTCCGAAGGCTAATAGACCCACTTTCCCGTCATCCTTTCGAGCTGAAATTTGACTTATGTATGTGTTTCCGATGACAACACATTCTTCCAAACTTTTCAGTTCCACGCTCACTTCAATAACAGATTTTTCACTGTGTGTTTATTTCCAATACACTTTTCGGTGCGCATTTCAAAATCTTTATTTAATCACGCCCGACTGATATATTATATTAGTCAATATTTTAACATTTTCTATAAAAACTTTTATAACGCATAACAAATTATCCATATAAAGGATTTATTCCCATAAGTCTTTTGTAATTAGATGTTTTTTTTATTAATCTTGCTGAATCGCAAATGGGATTCACAATCCACTTACTGTGCTTGGTTTGAGAATGAGTACAACTAGGTATAATATTTGAACAAGTTAAAAAAAAATCAACTGACTACTTCAACAGGAAATCGTTTGGCGATATGAAGCAGACAAAAAATAGCTGGCTATACACTGCTATGTGTGAACAACAAACGCCAACTGTAGCCCAAGGGGGGGGGGGGAACCAAATCAACATTGATGATATGATAGTTTGAATACATTGTGTGGTCTAAAATAAATCAGTCTGTCTGTCTGTCTGTCCTGTCCAATTTGAATAAAGACCTGCAGCGAGAAATTGTTCTCTAAAAAAAATATTTAAAAAAGTGGATCATGAAACCTGCAACAACAGCGAAACAAGCTATTACTTGACCTAATCACACACAAACGACAGATCTATATATATTTTTCGACATTATATTTATTCACAGATCAACTAAAGCCTTGTCTATTACTAAGTTTGTGTTGATGGCTACCTGACATTTTTTAGTTGGGGGTAAAGTACAAGCGGCCGGGCATTGAGTTGGCCACACAATCCCCTAGTTTGCCCTGGCCACAGAAACTGGTGAACGCTGCTTAGAGAGCCATATGATCAGTTGGGTCCGAAGGGTACTATACTAAGTTAGTGTTAAAATGTATACGTTTTAATTTTAATAACTGTGGCCGTTCTATCGTACTTTGGTTCGATCGTGTGATTCTGACATTACGACAACAACTTTGTGATTCTGCATATCCACATACGGATTAGAGGCCGACCGAAATTACAATTTAGGATTTCCGCCTAAAACGAAACCATACCGAAAGTTATAAATTGACGTTTCACTACACCTTCGGCCAAAACCAAAAGCTAAAACGAAAGCTAACTTTTTTTTGGGGTTCAGCAGAAACCGAAACTACACCGAAAGAGACCATTTATCTACATTCGGCGCTGAAACCGAATTTCGGTTGCCCCTTTTTCGGATGTAATCAAATTCATCACTCCACGCATAATGTAATGTGTCATTCATATTCATATACCATTTAATTGTAATAGGCTACACCTAATGTTTTGTACGTTTATAAGAATAAGCTTATACCACAGAAGTCTCATGTTATACAATGTGAATACTGTGTATTCTATCAAGTCAATTTGTAACTTTCGGTATCGTTTCGTTTTCAGCCGAAGCCAAAAATTAGCTTTCGGTGGGCCTCTAATAGATAGGTATCTAGTTATATAGATAGACAGACAGATAGATAGGTAGACAGACAGATAGATAGATAGATAGATAGATAGATAGATAGATAGATAGATAGATAGATAGATAGATAAATAAATAAATAGATAGATAGATAGATAGATAGAAAAATAGATAGATAGATAGATAGAGCAATCCTTGTTCCAATGATCATAATAATATTATGATCATACTATCGATAATGACTTACTCTAAAACAGCCTCGGCTGTTAGACTGACCATTGACACGAGAAGATCGCCCGAAGCGTCACGTCATCACATACATCATACGGCAGACATCTTGAATTCACCCGCCCCATATAATTCAGGCGTCGTTTTTACTACCTCCCCTTTGACTTCAAAGTGGAGTTCTCCCCCTTGAGGCTAAAGAAATAAAAAGCTAAAATTTTTCTTTGGCCTAAAAACTTTTAAAACGACAATCTTGCAAAAAAAAAAGTTTTTTTTTTGTTTGTTTTTTTTATAGTAAGGCCATTTGTAAGTAGATCTATATATATAAAACATTGAAAATTTAAAAAGGTATTAAAGTGTATTAAAAAAATAATGTAATATTTAATGTGGATGGTATATATGCCATTATTTTCTCAATTGAAGAAGATTGATTGAAAAAATATTTTTTTGCGTTGAAAGATGGAAATAGTGACATTTGGCGTAGTGCGGTGGAGAATGAGTGTGAGAGTGAGAGAGAGAGAGAGAGAGAGAGAGAGAGAGAGAGAGAGAGAGAGTGTGATAGGGGGACAGAACAAAGTAAAACATCGAGAGATAGTAAAAAGTAAAGTATCCCATCGGGCCAAATTGATCCATAGGGCCGGTGTAGCATCCGTTCACAAGTTTCTGTTACCGCGGCATACTAGGTGATTGTGTGGCCAGCACTACGCACAGCCGCCTTTACTTTTATCGCGACTAAGGTCAAGGTACCCATTATCGAGAGATAGAGAAAAAGATACATTGGCCCAAGAAGAAATGGAGAGAGAGAGATTGAAAGAGAGAGAGAGAGAAAGAAGGAGTTGGAGATAAATACATATACACACACAGCCTGAGAGAAAGATGGAGGGAGGTATGTGTTTGTGTCTGGGGGGGGGCGTGATAGAGAGAGAAAGATGGAGCGAGGAATGAGTGTGTGTGTCTGGGGGTGGGGGCGTGGTCGAGTTATAGATCGAGAGAAGATGTTTTGTTTCTGCAGAGGAAAATTTATTGTCTTGTTACATGGTGGCCGAGTGGCAGCGCGTTCGGCTGGCAAACCAAAGATCCAGGGTTCGATCGAATCCTGATGGAGTCTAGGATTTGTTTTTTCCCCTGGTCTAGAGGGTGTCCCTGAGTCTACCTAGCTCTGGTGGGTACCTGGCCATTAGTTGGGGGTAAAGTTAAGGCTGTTGTGCATTGTGCTAGCCACACAATCACCCCTAGTATGCCGTGGCCACCAGAAACTGGTGAACGCTACTTCACCTTGGGCTACGTATGACATCAGCCTTTACAGGTTTCATACGTCCGTCCACTTTTTTTTTTGGGGGGGGGGTGGTGACCGAATGCGACATTTGACGCCCTTGAGTCGGCCACACATCAACGGCTAATCTCTTACCAGGTAGTGTTCCATTGAACGGACACGGCAAAGGTAATCGATCCAGTCCTGACTTTATTACTCCATTAGTGGGGGCAATGTTTAAGACAAGGACGCAGGCTCAATGTGGGGGCTAGATCTTATTTACAAATATGTTTGTTTGTTTGTTTTATAGATTAAATTGATGGTTTTTTCTTTTATTGGTTGATTGAACTGGTTGAATTTTTTTCTCCGTTTTATTTCTTTACAGTTTGTGTTTTTATGGGTTTTTAATTTGGATCCTTTGGTTTAGAACTTGTATCTTGAAAAAAACCACACAATTCATTACCATTACTACTGGGTTTTTTTTGTGTGTGTTTTTTATTGTCACTTTTTATGTGTGTGTGTGTGTGTGTGTGTGTCAATGTTTGGACCAATGGGAAACTGTAGTATACTGGCTGTGGGTTGGATCGGCAGGTTTCTGGCTTTGAATCTATAGGTTGACCCCCAAGCTTTTCTTCAACCCTGGATTCTGGAGGGAGGAGGTGTGGGGTGAATATATTTGCGATTCTTCATAAGCTTTTATATTAAACTACTAGTATGAACGCCCGTCAGAATGATGGAGAAACGAATGACTACAATAAGTAGGACCAATAAGGAAAAAACAATCAAGAAAGAATCAGAAACAATATTAAAAAAAAGTTGCAGAAAAAGAAAACTCTGGAAGGACCAAGGAACAGGGGGGAAACACGGTGGTCGAGCGGAATGGTCCTGGGTTCGAATCCTGGTGCAGGCTAGGATTATTTTCCCAGGGACTTGTCCCTGAGTCCACCCAGCTCCGATGGGTTCCTGACCTTAGTTTGGGGTAAAGGAATGGCGGCTGTACATATTGCTGGCCACACAATCCCCCTAGTATGCCGTGGCCACCAGAAACTGTTGAACGCTGTTTCACCGCCATTATGGATCAATTTGGTACGACGGGATACTTTACCCACTACTTTACTTTTACCCAGGGACATCACTCTGAGCATTTCTTTAAATGGCGTTCCGGTCTAGAACCGTAACTCGTAAGGTCGTTTCCAATTTATTTATTTAACTCTGGTACTGATCCGATCTATAATGATGAGGATTGGTGCTGATTAGTTCGTTATAATACTAAGTTAGACTTTTCTGCATTAATGTACTATCACTACTTTGCAATCCTTATGGCCTGCAATATTTCTAAATATAGTACAGTATATGTTGGCTTGTTGTAAAGGTATTTCTTTTGTCCGACATTGTGTTATTTTTATTCGTTTTTTGCTCAGTAATTTTAAAGGAATTTTTGGATGTAAGCTTTTCTTTGTTCCTTTAGTTAATTATAAGTATTGGTTAAAATATATTTTAAGTAAGTTTCTTATATATCTGTATCTTAAATGTCTGTTTCTTTTTTTTTTTTTTTTTTTTTTCAAACGTATTTTATTTGAATTTATATTATTTGAATGTCTATAAATTGAATGTCTATATTTAGAATTTCTATAACTTGAATGTCTATATCTTGAATGCCCATATCTTGAATGTCTATGATATAGACATTTAAGATATGGGCATTTAAAATATAGACATTCAAGATATGGACATATTATCTTTAATGTTAATATCTTGAGTGTCAAAATCTTAACTGTCTATATCTTGAATGTCAATATCTTCATTGTCAATATCTTGAATGTAATTATCTTTAATATCTATATCTTGAATTTCAATATCTTGAATGTCAATATCTTAACTGTCAATATCTTAAATGTTTATATCTTGAATGTCAATATATTTAATGTCAATTTCTTAAATGTCTGTATCTTGAATGTCAATATCTTGAATGTCAATATATTTAATGTCAATATCTTAAATGTCTGTATCTTGAATGTCAATATCTTAAATGTCAATATCTTGACTGTCAATATATTTAATGTCAATATCTAAAATGTCTGTATCTTGAATGTCAATATCTTGAATGTCAATATCTTAAATGTCAATATCTTAAATGTCTATATCTTGAATGTCAATATCTTGACTTTCAATATCTTGACTGTCAATATCTTAAATGTCAATATCTTAATTGTCTATATCTTGAATGTCAATAGCTTGAATGTCAATATATAAATGTCAATATCTTAAATGTCTATATCTTGAATGTCAATATTTTAAATGTAAGTATCTTAAATGTCTATATATTGAATGTCAATATCTTGAATGTCAATATCTTGAATGTCTATATCTTGAATGTCAATATTTTGAATGTCAATATCTTGAAAGTCAATATCTTAAATATCTATATCTTGAATGTCAATATTTTGAATGTCTATATATTGAATATCTGTATCTGGAATTACTGTATTTTGAATATCTACATCTTAAACATCTGTACCTTGAATGCCGGAATCTTCTATGTCTGTGTTGTATATGTGTATGTGATTGTGTGTAAGAGTCTAAAAGCTCTATATCCAAAAAGACCCCAACATTCAAATTCAATTTTAAAACCAACAAATTAAACAACATTTATTTTTTTTGTAATGAGTTCAATAAGTTTAATCACTATGTTTTCTCCAAAAAGCACAAACAAAAAAAAAAAGATATATTTATATTTACAAAATGCCTCCATCAAAAACATGAATATGGCAAGAGTTCTTTTCAGAATGATATCCAAAAAAATAAAATAATTATTGACGTTGTAAGAACAGAAATTTCGACAAAGAGCTTGATACATTCATTAGTTTAACATGTACACTGTGGAGAAATTGTGGGGAAACTGTGCGAATAAGTCTTTTTATGAATTTTTTGAAGATGGGCTTAGACAATTCAATAATTTTTTTTTAAAGCTGGCTATCAGTTACACAAAGCTAGTTAAGGTGTTTATAAATGTATCTTCCTAAGCCTTGTTGTGGTAGTTATAAGTTGTTTTGTTTTTTTAACCCTTACAGTCCCGGGCGCGTATATAGCGGAACAGAAGGCAGCATAGATAGAAGTAGGTCGTAACGGAAAGGGTTAAAAAGCTAGTTTGGGTGTTAAGAAAATTGTTATTTTCTAGAAGCAACCTTTTATATTTAAACTTGGGGATACTATAAAAAAACAACTATTTCATTTCTTTTTTTTTTTTTACATAGGACATTGGTATTTCCAGTACAGTGTAAAAAGACGTGAGATATTTAACGGTTATTTAAATACAAAATTAATCTAGGCCAGTGCACATTTCGGATCTAGGTCAACTATAAAATTGTTGTTTTTTTTATTGATATCTAGGGATTAACAAGAGATAGCCGCTGAGTTAAAATCAGTTCTTAATATTTACGTTTGAATAATCAAATTTTTATTTTGTTATAAATATGCGTTGGTAAAGATTGTTTTGTGGAAAGATTTCGTTAAATTTTTCACAGTTTCCATTAAGACATGAGATTTGTGCAAAACTATCAAACAAAACTCACATAGTCTCATGCACACAGATGAACAAAAACTCACATATTCACACATGAGTTACTCCATATCGAATTCACACCAGAAATACACCATATGCAATTCACACCTTCGATACCAAGGCGTAACATATATCTACTTGTATTATCGTCAATTTTCTTTTTTTTTGTAAACATGATAATATAAACATGATATTATAAACAGGTTTTTTTTTTTTTTTTTTAATCATATGTAATATTACAAACACTAAAATTGGAGGCATGTTACAGAAACAAACAAGCAAAAAAAAAATAAAAAATTCCGATAACAGCAGTTCTCATACGGAACAAATTCACAGATGGCGTCAGAAAAAAAAATGATTGATATGAAATAAATATAATATAATGTGTTATATTTAGTCTCGATCTCGTGTTAAGGAAGTCACGTGACATCGGGTTAGATGCAGCGTGATATAAACAACAGACTTTCAAAAAAATATTAATAACAATAACAAAAAAAATATTAATAACAATAATTACATGCAGAATTTTTGTTTTTAACAATCAGACGGGATTTTGAAGAAAATTGTGTAAAATAAAAATTATAATTATAGCGAAAGAAATATTATTATTATTAGACTTATTATTTGGTTAATGTTGGAGTGTTGTGTATGGCAGGGGTCAGCAACTTATTGATGATAATGTGCCAGAGTAGGATTTCTAACTCATTCAGCGTGCTAACATGATACAAGTCATTCTGCTCTAACACTCAATTTTTTTATAGAAGAGACTTGAATTGCATCTTTTGGGGCCGGGGAGGGAACGGAGTCTTCCGCGTGCCATTGGACATTGCTCTGCGTGTCAAGTCTGGCACGCGTGCCTTAGGTTGCCGACCACTGTTGTATGGTTTTGAGGAAACGTGGGGGCTTTATTAGAATTTGCAGAAGCAAAAGATGAGTCAATAAGATCTGATCGTTCCGTAGTTGTACGGGGTGAATGCGAGAACAGGTTGAACTGTGTGGTCTTGAGATGATGTGTTGCTTTGTGAGATAAGAGACTTGCTTTTTTTGCTTTACATTGATAATGCAAGAATAAAAAAAAAAAAGGTCAGGTACCCATCAGAGCTGTGTAGACTCTGGAACTCTGTTTTTGTGTGAAAAGGTCAATAGTTCAATGTTTAAGGGTCATTATGGGGGGAAGGGGGAGACGTGTAATTGCAAAAAAGTTAATAAAGTGTATTGTTTGTTACATGTCATTTTTAATTGCAGCATACGCCATGAAGAGCAAATGTCCCAGCATTAGGCTAAGCTGATTTACTATATAAACAAAAACATTAATAGAACATCTTTTTTGTGTGTGTGTGTTCTGTTTGTCCGACTGTAAGACATCGAGGCACAGGACTCCTACAGAGATAATAATACTAGTTGAGGCTAAAGATGGCTGATTCTTACAACACTTTTAAGAGTTTATATTGGTTTGAGGGGGGTGGGTCAAGCTCAAGTCGTTAATAGAGTTTGGGGCGTGGGGGTGAGTGAGGAGAAGGTGGAGTTATTGCAAGAAATATTTGTTGGCAAGCAATATTGAAACTGATTATTGCAAGGATTAAATCGCAGATGTGTGAGAGACTGGAAAGGTTCAAAGGTTAAAAGAGGGACTATGAAATTACGGTGCGACTTTTTTTTTGTTTGTTTGTTGAAAGGCCCCGAAAATGTACCAATGCTTTGGGGATTGATGTTAAACAGGGGATGTATAGCCTAAGCACAGCCGCAACATAAGCTGTAGTTTAGCAACTGCTTTGTTGTGGTTGTTTTTTTTCAATTTCTTGATTTAATAAGCACACTTTCTTTCTCTCACGCGCATAATCATTCACAAATCAGCATTCTAAAACTTACACATGTTCATAACATAATCAAGTAATAAAAATTGGATAAAACACAGTATTATCAATCATAGGTCTGTTTAGTTCATTTTGACGTACTGTACATAAAAAAAATTTTATGAACCTTCGATCCAATTATAAAAAAATTTTCAATTGTTCATTAATTGTTTATGTTTTTCCAGTTTATCACCCTCATTACCCTATCCTTCAGTCTGAAGTTCTTTGCAGGTTGCCAAAAAAAACAACTCTAAAGCGACATCTTCGCGTTTAGGTCATGGCGTTGTCCGGAGTTCGTTTGTAGCGCCCTGGCTTCGCCTGAATACATGTATTGGTTTGATTTCTCTGTTTTTTGTAAGCTCGAAGACCAAGTTGAAAAACACACAAGAAGTAAACTTTGTATCGCTCTTTTTGTTTTCACTTTCAAAGGTTCTTGAAAATATGATCTGAATTAGCCACAACAGCTGCGAAAAATCCTTTGTCCTGCGAAACATTTTTTTAAATTTGTTATCAAATTTGTATTTTGCCTTGGATGTGGTCTATGTGGTGAAGAATTTTTGGAAAGGAAGCCTTTTAAAAAAATAGAAATAAAACACATAAATACCAAATATTGTTTGTTTGTAATTGTTTTTTTGTTTTTTTTCAATAATTCTTTTTGTTACAGCTTGTAACTAATCTTCCTGCTTTCAGTAAATGCAATTTCGATTGTTTACTTTAGGGGTGGCGGCTAGATAAGAGTTAATTGAAATTTGAAAATATATTTTCCCCCGTGAATTGGAAAAAAAAGGGCTTTTGGAATATTGTTTTTGTTGGTTATACAGGTCTTTCGTGCGTCTAAAATTTAAGGGTATGTGTCAAGGTCATGATTGTGTGTTGTCAGGATCGTGCGTAGATGTGTTCTTTCGTTTTGTTCCAGGTCGTGTTATTTCTGTGATATATTCTATTAGGAAATCCCTTTCTAATCTTTCAATTTAGTGTTATTGCAATTTCTTTTAAAGTGGCTTTGTGCAGGATTCGTTTATGTGGCCGTTGTGTCTTTGTGTGTGTGTGTGTCTGTCTGTTTTCATTGATTGCGCTTAGTTTTACTTGTATGTTATTCAAAGGAAGCTTAGCTCTCGGCTTAAGCTCAGAGAATCCGAGAGCTTAGAGATGCTGCTGCTGGTGGAATCCTCGTGAGCGGAGGACGACGCCGGGTAGGTGCTGTGCGCGGGGGAAGGATAGGGCTGAGGGGCATGTCATACGGCGGCGCTGTTGCCCACTGTGGCGTACTGGCAGGCGGACAGGGTGGGCTGTCGCGAGGGCATCGATGGGTAGAACGGTGAGGAGTGCGCCTTGGCCTTCAGTCTCAGCGCCGCGATGCTGTTGGAACACTGGTCTCGGTTGTAGATGTAAGGCGGCGCGGGGGGCCCGTAAGGGCACGGCGCCCCCGGCGAGTTCATGCCCCCCGGCACGCTGCCCGTGCCCATCATGGAGGAGTTGATGCTGCTGATGGGCCCCGGGGAGGAAGAGAAGCCCCCGAGGGACTGCGTTGAGACGACCGACGAGAGGTGGGGGTTGACGGGGCTGTTCATGTTCATGTTAAGCCCCCACGGGAAGGTTTTGGTGCTCAGGGGCGACGGCACCTTGGCGGCCCAGTTCTGGTAAGGGTAGCCCGTGTAGAGACCGTCGTCAAAAGGGGGCTGCATCAGACCGTTGAACTGTGGGCCGAATCCGGTCTTGAAGGTTTCCATGTTCCGTTCTCTCTTGCGCCACTTGGCCCGCCTATTCTTAAACCACACCTGCAGATTAAAAAAAAAAAAAAACGTTGATTAGCACCTTTAAATAAAAACCCTAATCTAAATAATCACAATACATAGCATCCAATAAAAACAGGACATAGTTATAAAGTGGAGAATTATAATAGAGCAGAGGAGTTGTCCAATTTTGTTAGCCTCATCACTGGGTGTTTGTTTGTTTGTAGACAGGTGGGGCCCGATCCCACCTCTATCCCACCTCCCACAAATCCTACCCGCCAGTACAACGTAAGACAGCGCCTACGGCTGGCGTACCGAAGAGTCTGGGTTTGAATCCTGGTGAAGGCTAGGATTTTTTCCCCAGGACTGGCGGGTGTCCCTGAGTCTACCGAGTCCTGACATTAGTTTGGGGTAAAGTAAAGTCGGCTGGGCATTGTGCTGGCCACACGCTCCCCATTGTATGCCTATGAAACTGGTGACCGCTGCTTCACCGGCCCTATGGATTTATTAGGTCCAACGAGATACTTTTTACTTTTTTTTATTTATTTACATACAATTTAGAATTATTTATAAAATTGTCATGTCGTTTCTCGTAAATGGACAAAGACTAAACGTTTCAAGTCTAAACGACAAATATATATTCTAGGCCAGGGGTCGGCAACCTTCTGATAATAGTGTGCAAAAGTATGATTTCTAATTCATTCAGCCTGCCAACAGTCTAAGAGTCACCCAGCTGTAGCACTAAATTTCTTGTAGAAGAGACTTGAATTGACTTTTGAGGCCTCTTTCGCGTGCCATAGAAAATCGCTCGGTGTGCCAAGTTTGGCACGCGTTCCGTAGGTTGCCGTTCCCTGTTTCTAGCCTACATCCACGTTGTTGGTTTGTCCAATATTCAAAATGCAATCAGGAAGTAGAGTACAGAAGACATGGAGGAGGGAAGAGTGATGCAACGACTGGACAGGAGGGGGAGGTTGAAGAGTAGAAGAGGGCGTTCTGTTTTCTGAGCACCCCCTCACAATCTTCTGCAAAAATCTGTTGAGAGAACCCGTGCCTGCGGAGGATGCGCTCCACTTGGCTCCTGAATGTCGGTCGCGCCCCTTCCGCCCCTTCTTCTTTTATCCCCAAGGGAGAAAGTTTCAATGATTGGAAGATGCTTTAACAGTACAGTCCATTTCTGCCTGAACGGTTGGGTATAGTGGCGCATGAGGGGTGGGGTGGATGGAACAGGGGTGGTTGTACATGTGGGTTGTAAATAGAGGTTGGCATTGAAGAGATGGAATCAATCATGTTTAATTACATATATATATATATATATAGTGTATAAATCGGAAAGTATGTGCAATTTGCTTTTCAATTACTTGTTATCTCGGTCATCGCCGGGTAATTTAGCTAGTATAATATATTTTATAATGGTTTATAAACAAGGTCATCACTGTTAGAGATCTGGGTTTTTTTTGTTTTTTTTTTGGCTATTGATCTATTATAAGGAGATGGTCAACAGGGACAATCTTAAATGAAATCAGATTTATCATCGGACTAGACTTGACTTTAGCTATCACTGATTGTCTTCTTAAACCCCTGGGGTGCACCCGCCCACGTAGAAGAATCCACAAATGATATAATATAAGAGAATTGCCAGATTAACAGCAATAGTTTTACCTATAACATCCGCCCACATAGAGAAATTAACTATGGATAAACAAGTGAAATGCTAAAATAACTTTACTTATAGCATTCAACAGGTGAAATATTCTCTGAGACCCTGAACAGATATTGCTTTTTATTTTATGATAAAAAGGCACCATCGATTTGGAAACGTATCCCTTATTTTCCCCCGCTCTAATTCGTTTTTTTTTTGCTTTGTTTTTTGTTGTTGTTGTTGTTATAAGTATTATCCTCGACAACATTCTAGAAGTCTTAGGGGTCGAGTCTAGGTTGAACCGCAGTTGTTGTTTTCTTTTGTTTGTGTACGGAGTTTGTGACGGTGTGCGGACACACGGTGGCCGAGCTGCGGCAAAGGTCCTGGGGTTCGAATCCTGATGACGGCTAGGATTTTTTTTTTTTGGTATGGAGGGTTGCCTCCCCACCTCTCCCGTGCCCAGCTCACCTGCGTATCCTACATTAGTTTGATCAGAGTAAAGGTGACTAGGAAATTGAGCTGGCCCCGGGATCAACTAGTATCCCCCGTGGCCAAACGGAAACTAGTCAACGCCGCTCCACCGGCCCCAAGGATAAATCTGGTCCGACGGGGGATAACTTTAAATTACAATTGTTTCACGGCGCCCCTAAGTGACGCCGGCCCAGTTCTGACTGGGATGACCCCAAAACTGTTTGTAAGGACAGAAATATCGAAATGGTTTTTCGTAAAGGTTAAATCATAACAATACGAACAGGCAGTAATTTAAGTTTCGATTTAACGTTTAGAACACTGCACTGGGAATTGACGGCGACGGTGGAAGAAGATCGTAATTCCTTTTTGGAAAGAAAAATTAAAAAAAAAGAATTAGAACTTAGATAGTATTAGATATGGCCCTAAGATATCGCCATTAAAAGTTTTAAAGCTTAAACCGTTGTAAGTACTGAGATGTTCAGGTTTTTAAACAGCATTGACAGTGAGAAAACGCTGTAAGTCCATGTTTACATAAATATAACGATGCAAGTCCGAAAGTGTTATAAGACTTTTAATAAGGTCATGTGATGGAATAAAACCAATCAGCTTGCTGTTTTTTGTTTAATATATTTATTTTTTAGCCATGGGCTAGTCAACGCTAGGTGTGTGTATATTATGACGATTCAGCGCACATGTGTGTATGTATGTGTCAGTGTGTCAGCTGTGTATATGTGTGTGTGTCAGTGTGTCGTCGGTAAGTGAATGTGTACACATCGTCTGGGCTACCCGGAAAACTGTGTCCACCACCCACCCCCTGCTCCCTCCCCCCTTTCCCTCACAGACACACGCTCTCTCTCTCTCTCACACACACACACACACACACACACACACACACCTTTAGCGGACATGCCCTGTGAGACAAATAGGTAAATTTCTCTCCCCTTTTTGTTTGAACGGATTCTCGAGCCCCCGTGTGAGTATGGATTGTAGAATTACCACTGCCGTGTGGAATAGTAAAAAAAAAAGGAGGATGAGTATGGTGGGAGGGAGGGAGTGAGAAGCGGCGGGAGTCAAAGAGAGGGGGCTTGCCTGTGGGCCTTTTGGGTCTAACTCTTTGCTTGGGAGAGCAGCGCCCTTGTAGTATAAACTTACAACCTTGTTTTTCAGAATACGATAGCTATTAGGCAAACACGAACAACGGCCATAACAGATCTTTGAAATGAAATTCTTTCTTTAGATCAGCTTCCATAATAACATTTCCAGCACTGACGGGTGCAAGTTATCCGTTTGAAGAAACATAAAGCCGTCGGGGAGATTGTGTTGGCCACATAATCCCCTCCCCCCTCCCCCGGCAAGCCATAGCGTCGTGAAACTGCATTTAAATTATTTTACTTACAAATATATTGGACACGATGCGAGCTCGGTTGCCTTACCTAAGGTCCTGGGTTCGAATCCTGGTGAAGGCTAGGATTTCTTCTCGGCCTGGAGGGTGCCCCTGAGTCTACCCAGCTCCAATGGGTATCTGACATTAGTTGGGGTAAAGTAATGGCGACTGGGCATTGTGCTGGCCACACATCCCCCTAGTATGCCACAGAAACTGGTGAACGCTGCATCACAGGCCCTACGATCAATTTGGTCCGACGGGTACTTTACTTATGAACTTATCATTTTACCGGAATATGGTATTGTTTTCTTTGAAAAGTTGTCAAACATTTTTAATAGCTTTTTTGTTCTTTACCTATGGGCTATTAATTCACCTTAAGAAAGTTTTCGTATTTTCCGCCAAAATGTCGGAGATGCGGACCACCGCGTTATAATTTTGGCATCTAAAATTAATATTGTAAATAAGTCGAATGAGATTTCTCGGGGTTTTTGAGAATTCGCATTGAAAAAATTGTAGGTATTCCAGAACAGTGATAAACTTAATGTAAAACTAAACAAAACCTTCTATACTAAAAATTGATTCATAGCTTTTATGATTCAATGCTAGACATATATTTCTTCTATAATAAACTTTATTACTTTTAATGAGCTTGCCTCTGTATTAAACATGATATATAGTATTATGCTCAGATAACTTTTGAAATAAAATTATATAACTAATTGTAATTAAAGACTATAATATAATAGTCTTTGGTGAAATCAACTATTGCCCCTTTCATAACTCTCTCTCCTTTCCCAACTATTACAGGGGTTATCTTCCGCCTTGTTAATGAGATTAATCAAATTTAATACCCTTGTATAATTCTTAATCGTGTGTATAAGAGTTGGCAATTAGTTTTAATCTCGGTTAGAGACTTGGAAAGATAAAAGAGAGTTGTTTTTTGTTGAAATAAACATATGTAAAGGATAAGAGGTTTGTGGTTGTTTTTTTTAAAATAAATTTGAGAAAGTATATCTTAATTTGATTAGACTTAACTAACATTATTTGTATGTATTCACTGCTTTATCTTATATCTTGTACATTACAGACGCTTCTTCTATAAAGAAGATTATCGCGTCCTACGCTCATCCGCGGTTTGAGTCTAGTCCTGCATTTCTACTAGTGTTTTAAATGATGTTAAGTTTCAAGTTTTCCTGTTTTGTTGAGGCAACCCATTCCATGACCGGATGCCACTCGGGAAGAAAGAGTACATGTATGCATTTGTTCTCGCATAATGCATAATGAAAAAAAAGTGTCCTTATGTTTATCTGAGCATTGCAACAGATCGTTATTGTGTTGTATTTCTAAATCGGAATTTTCATGTCTTATGTATTATTACTATTTAAGGTGCGTCACCTATGTTTTAATATTTCAGTTAAACTATTTAGAGAGCTCTCAAACAAACAACAACCCACAAACCCACAATTGTAACGGAAGTGTTCCACATTCCGCAACATTCAAACCGTTATACCCCTTAGTAATTTAAACAGTACATTTCCAAAAAACCCCACAAAATGCCCATCCTCCAATACATAGAGGCTCTAATGTATACATCCTCCAATTCCATTCCAGGGAAACACATGTCGTTGGGTCTCCATCAAACCGTTGCCGCTCTAGTTTAAACAGTTTGAGTTTTGTCAATACACACGATAGAGGGGGTGGGATAGACGGGGGGTGTAGATAGGTAGATTTGTCCCCCACATGATGGTCCAGGTCACCATGTTGACCAAAGGGCTTTGCGTTCTGTTGGCTTTACACGAATTTTCAATCTGATGGAATTTATCACAAAGACCCCCGAGAAAAAAAAAAGAGTTTGGGGAGGAGGGGAAGGTTAGTTCAAACCCTACTTCTTTCTTTTTCTTTGTTTAAATTCTCTGCGTACGTAATCTATTTTTGTACATTGCGAGCTTGTAGATATAATTTAAGAGAGGTATTCTACCTCTTATCTTTTACTTGATTCTCCGAAGAGTGAGTTTTAAATACAAATGTTGCAACATGAAAACGAAGAGTGGAAGAAAGAATAACGGAAGAAAGTGTTCTACAAGATAGGTGCAGTATTTACTTGGACCATGAAGTCACCCTGAAGTAGTCTCACTCCGGGAGAAGTGCGATTAGAGTTACAATCCTGACAAGCGGTGCGTTTATCCGATGTATGCATAGATGGAATGTTGCTCTCGTCCGAGGGCTCAAGTTTTCGCAATGAACGCCAGAAAATTTCAAAAACATTTGGTGCGTCTTCAGCAGTGCGACAATAGCTTCTGATGTATTTTGTTATTTTCGTTGGGCTTATACTATAAAGTGGGTGAATATGTTTCAACTGTTTGAGATACACTCCAAACCTCTAATTTACCGTTTTATACAACTTTGTTTGTTCGGTTTTGTGACTCGTTTACGTTTATACTTGCGCCATCATGCCCCGCTAACATTTACGGGTCTTTCGCTAGTACCTCACTTTGGTCTTGCCTAGAGTCTAGTTGTTCAGCTTTCCGATTTCGACTTTGGTTTTGCGACCCGTGAATTTTGGATCTCGACATTCGGGAAATTTCGTAATAGTTTTCCACGACTAGCCAGGATCAATGCTAACTCCAACAATATTTCTTAAACCCTTTTTTTTTCTATTTCCTAATTGGTCAATTATTATAAGAAATATATTTAAAATAAAGGGTTTAGTTTGTGTATGTATAGTGGTAATTACACACTCCCAAGTGGCATCCAAGCCTGGAATGGGTCGAGCGAGCAGCGCGTTTGACTGGCGATCCGAACGTTCTGGGTTCAAATCCTGATGCAGGCTAGGATTTTTCCCTGGACATGAGGTCGCCCCTGAGTCTACCCAGTTCTGACACATCCCCTCGTATGCCGTGGCCACAGAAACTGGTTAACGCTACTTCACAAGATCAGTTTGGACCGAAGGGTACTTTACATTACTTTTCATTAAATTGTCACGAGAATATAGCATAGAACTAAACAGAACACAAAAAGGGGGGCGAAACTGGTGTACTCACCCTGACTCGGGCTTCTGTTAAATTAGTCCAGGCGGAGATCTCCTCCCGCGTGGCCATATCCGGGTAACGGTTCCTCGCAAAGGTGGCCTCCAGCTCCTGGAGCTGCTGGCTGGTGAAGTGGGTCCGTTGCCGCCTCTGACGTTTCTTCTTTTTGTCGTCATCGCCTCCGTCATCAGATTTATTTTTGGAAGCATCGTTGGAGTCTGTTCAATGGAGAGAGAAAGAAAACACATTGAGCGAATGACGATTGGTAAATAAACGCAAGGGTTGCCAGACTTGGCACGCAGAATGATTTTAAATAACACGCAGCAGCCTTCTAAAAATGCCTGTTGGATACATCATCTACAATAAAAGAACACATTACTTTTAGGCTGTTTGGCACTCTGAATGAATTAGAAATCCTAATTTGGCACACTCTTATCAAAAGTGGGATGACCCCTTATATAAAACACGTTTTGTTTTGTTTTTTAGTTATCAGAACAATTTCGAACTGGGGGAAAAAGGAACATGAGCATACACACTTTTGGGAACATGGAAAGAATTTTTAAAAACAAAATATGCAATTTTAGTAGTAAAAACTAAACTGAACAAAAAGGGATCGGAGCAAGAAACGGGGGGGGGGGAGGGGCGGGGCTTACTATTAGAACAATGATTCAACTGTTGATGGGCGGGGCCACAATGGCCTTGCAGCAGCGCTTGGGCTGGTGCACCAAAGGTCCTGGGTTCGAATCCTAGTGAAGGGTAGGACTTGTTCCTCTGTGTGTGGAGGGTGTCCCTGAGCTGTACCACCCAGCTCTGATGCGTAACTGACTTTAGTTGTGGTAAAGTAAAGGCGGCCGGGGCATTGTACTGGCTACACAATACTGAGCTACAGTTCCAGGTTATCCGTTTGCCACGCTGTGTATCATCCCCCCTCCTTCCATCCTATGATTTTTTTTTCTCTCCCCATATTCTTTCCCCTAATCTTGGCAAGTACAGTTAGTGGCATAAGTATGATCACATTATGGGTATTGGTTCATGGAATGGGTTATCATAAATTCATATTTGAAATAGGGGGGGGGGAGAGGAAAGGGGGGGGGGAATAAGAGATAGAAATGAAAGAGAGACAGAGAGTGATAGAGAGTGAAGAAGATAGAGATGGAGAGAAGAAAGGGTGAAAGAGAGAGAGAGAATAAGATGGCGAAAAGTGACAGTAAAGTTGTATAGCGAAAGAGAGAGAAAAGAGACGAGAGGGAGAGAAAGAGTGACAGAAAAGAGATTTAGAGAGAGAAAGAGGGAGAAAACTTTTTCAGAGATAGAGAGATTTAGAGTAACAAATAGAGAGAGAGAGAGAGATAAATATACATACATGTACGAGAGAATGAGAGAAGGAGAAAGAGACAGAATGAGAAACAAAGAGAGGAGGAATGCTGAAGAGAGGCAAACTAACAGAGAGAAAAAAATAGTGAAGAAGAGTACATTGGAGTTTATGGGCCGGGGCGGGAGAGAGGGAGCGGAGAATAGAGAGTCTGGGCGGGAGAACAAGAAAGAGAGAGAAAAAAGATGGTGTCAAACGATGTGGTAGATGACATCGTGGTGTCATCTACGAGGGCGCAAAATGGAGGGGGAGATAAACATCATTTAGCGAGCCCATGCGTAAGGCGAGATAACTCCTCGCGAGATGAAAAGCGGAAGCTCAATATGGCGCCTGGTTCACGCATGCTCCGTGCAAAGTAGAAATGCAATCCATACCAAAATGAAATGCAAAACAAAAATAAAAGCAATAAACAGCTGAAACTAATAGTGGGACGCATTGAAAAGGGCGTTGGTCTGTCTTGTAATCTAAATCTATTACAAAATATGTCTACACTTGTTTTAAAACATGTCTGTCTCTGTGTCTTCCGAACTATCAAGCTATCTAACGGTGTCTGTATATCAATTTATCTATAATCTATCTACAGTAACTATATAACAATCTATTGCTATTTTTCTATTTATATTTCTATCAATCTATATATATGACTATCTGACAGTCTGACTATCTATCTAATTATATATATATATATATATATATGTATCTGTTGGTCTGTCTATCTGTTCATCCATCCGTCTATCTGCCTAGTGACTTATCTATCCAAATAATCTAGCTATTTATCTGTACGTCTGCCTCTATGCTTTTTTATGTGTCTCAGCTCTATTCTCAACCTATCCCCTTTTCTCTCTCTCCCTCTTTCTGTCTATCTGTCATCTTAAATGTATATATATATAAATGTACTATGTTCGTAATTATTGCTGTATTTCTTTATCTATGCGTCTATTTATCTAACTTTGAAGTCAATCAGTCCACCCAGCACCTTTCAGCTCATTTCAGCACCTTTCAGCACCTCCCAGCACTTTTCAGCACCTTCAGCTCATTTCAGCACCTTCCAGCACATTTCATCACCTTTCAGCACCTGGCACACCAGCACAAACAATATTTCCAATTTGTGCACATCTTGCAAGAAAAAAAAAACTTTTCGTCCACGTCGACATGGTCCAGAGTGAGACCGTTTAATCACGTGACGAAACCACACTCTCTCTCTCTCTCTCACTCTCTGCGAAACACCCGGTGTTCATTACATAGATAGCCGAAGATCTGGTAAGCTGCGATCCCAGTTCGATTACCATATGCCCCCTTTACATTTATCACAATACACCTTCCATTCATTACACGTTGGCTAATCCTTCCATACACGTCCGCTAATCCGAAAAAAAGAAACAACGATTAGAGATTATTAGTTTTTGCAATATGAAATGTTTTCGGAGACAGTATATTCAGTCTTTAGCGCCTGCCCCCCAGTCAGCACCTTCCCCCCCCCCCATACGCCTCTGATATTATCACACCACAAGGCGTCTAATAATAACAATTTTTTTTTACAATGGATGCTCAATGTTATTTCGTTTTGTGTGTTGTCACATTACAAGGTTTGTGTCACAAAAAATGTCATAATCCACATGACAATATGCCATGAATACAATAACAAAAAGTAAAGAGAAAATTGCGGGATATTTTTTTCAGGGGCGGATTTCCAAACTGATACAGACATATATATTTATTTAGTTATATATATATTAATATATATATACATATTATATTGACCTATATATGTGTGTGTATTTAGACTTTATACCTAGAAGTATGTGTAAGTAAAGTAGTCCCATCTGACCAAACAGATCCATGAGGCCGGTGAAGCAGCGTTCACCGGTTTTTGCGGCCCACGGAAAAAACTAGGGGATCGTGTGGCCGGCACAATGCCCAGCCGGGTTTAAATTTACCCAACTAACGTCAGGGACCCACCAGAGCTGGGTAGGCTGAGGGACACCCTCTCCATACCGGAGAACAAGTCCTAGCCTCTTCACCAGGATTCAAACCCCAGAACCTTCGGTATGCCAGCCGAACGCTCTGCCGCTCGACCACCGTACCATATAGACGCACGTGTGCATTGTATTAATGCGAAAATGGCAATTGGAAAAGACTGAACAAAAAAAAACGATAGTACACGCCTATGCCTAATTATTACGTTTTCGTTTTTTTTTTTTTTTTCTTTTTTTAAAGATAAAAGACGATTTTTGCTTGTAATGATATACGTAGCCTGCTGTTTGAAGAGCAGAAGATAATCTAGACCTCCCCCCCCCCCCCCCCGCCTACATTCACCCCCCCCCCCCCTCAGTCATTTATCGATGATGAGTATGCTAACCCGCCCCCCTCCCCATATTACGACCCAACCAGGTAGAGCCATAGGCGCAGAGTGGGGGGGGGGGGAGATGACGGGGGAGGGAGGTCAACCACCTATCTTCTTGATACGACACTAATTTTGATCAAACCAATGCCACACCATCCTAAACCCCCCGCCCCCCACCCCCCATGCTTAACGCCACCGCCTTTGCCGACAATTTCTGTTTCAACTTTACACCGTTCCTCTGTTTTTAATCTTGTAGAAACATCTCTCATAGCCCTTCCATCCCCCCCTCCCCTTATTCCCTCCCTCCCCTTATTCCCTCCCTCCCCACTCTTTAACCAAAACAAAAATATCTATATCAGCATTACACGGTTGGCACCCAGGTGCTAAATCTAGCACCCCACCCGTACGGCGCCCAGTGGAGTTGTTTTGGTTTTGTATTCTTTCATTCCTTCATTTCAAAAAAAAAAAAAGTTTTACTCTACCATAGTATTTTCTTGTTTAAAAGTGGGGGAGTGGTTGAAGAGGGGGGGGGCAAGGGGAGTGAGGGGGGGATGTCTGACGACACAGTATAGTAGACACACTGGCTGACGGACTGACAGACGGACAGGCGAGACACGCGACATCAAAGCGCGTGCTCAACCAAAAAAACATAACAGTCTAGAGAAAATGGGGGGGGGGGGGGAGACGGGCGGAGGTCATATTCGCGATGCGACACATTTATCTATGCCAGTGAAGTCTCCGCCATTTTTTTTTTGTCTTCTTTATACCTTTATATATTTTTTGTTTTGACTTGCTTGCAATGTTCCTTAAGCGATTAAAAAGAAAGCTGGCCACACACAAAAAAAAAAAAAAAACGGCGCGAAATCAAACACTCCAATAAGAAACAGACGACAAGAGACAAAAAAGAAATATGGATAACGATAACTCCGAACAAAAAAAATTCAAAGACTTGCCAACTTCAAATAACCACAGAAGAAAAAAAAAAGAAACTTGTCTTATAATTATTATTTTTTTATTTTTTTTGGCGATGCAATTGTTGTATCAAACGTTGGGAATTATTTCTCTCTTTCTATTTTTCGCCCTCGTTTCTTTCCTCGGGTCCTGATCTATTAATTAAATCAGTCACGTGTGGCCCCCCTTACGCCTCTATGTGCTGCTTTTGGGGCGTAGTTCAAAATGGCGACTGAACCATGAACAAGGCGCCAGGATTCGGGGGGGGGGGTTTGGACACGGATCTGAAGGAGGTGTGAGATGAAGGGAGGAGGCGAGGGAGGGGGGAGAGGGGAATCGGAGAAACAACAAACATACTTTAATATATATTTAAAAAATACTAAAAATGAACGGAGGGGCGGGGAGGGGGGTGTTAGATTAGGCAGTGCGGGGTGTGGGGGGTGTGAAAAGAGACCGTGTTTTTGGTTGAATAGTTCTCCCATCGATACCTAGCAGTCGAGAATGTTCTTTTGGCTTTTTATGACAAAGTTTGCTGTCAATGTTATTTGTTTGGGTCAATAATAACAATTAAAAAAAAAATAAACTGAAATGATTTTGGTCGTTAATATTTGTTGTTGCTGTGTATGGGGGAGGGAGAGGTTGGGGGGGGGGGAGGGAGAGGTTGGGGGGGGGAGGAGATTGAAAACAAAAAAGTCTAGAGCGTAGGGCCGATTTAATTAATTTAAAGTTTAAAACCTATGTAGTTAAGTCACACGTGTGAAAGTACTAGATCTATATTCTTTATTAAGGGTGTGACAGAGTGACGGACAGAGAGACGGACAGAGAGACGGACAGAGAGACGGACAGAGAGACGGACAGAGAGACGGACAGAGAGACGGACAGAGAGACGGACAGAGAGACGGACAGAGAGACGGACAGAGAGACACGTCGATAAGAATATGAATTGGCAGATTGGGTGGACGAATAGATTGCACAGACATACAAATACACAGAAGAATAGACAGATAGATAGATTGAAAGATAGTCAAATTGATAAAACAGACTATATAGATTTCTGAAGAGCCATAGATTAATGATTAGGTTAATATGCAGATAGACAGACAGATAGATAGATAGATAGATAGATAGATAGATAGATAGATAGATAGATAGATAGATAGATAGATAGATAGATAGAAAGAGATGTAGATAAATAGATTAATTGATTGCTTGACAAGTGGATAGTTGAATTGATGGATAAGTGGGTATGGGGAATTAATGGATAAGTGAATAGGTAAATTGATTACTAAGTGGATAGTTAAACTAATGGATAAGTCGATAGGTACATTGGTGGATAACCAGGAAAAGTGAATTAGTGGATACATAGATTTACTAAAGTTTTCATTCCTTTAGCATCTCTTATAGTCATTATAACATACAATTTAAACTATTTCGTTAAAACTCTTTCAGACTTACAAACAAACAAAAAAAAATCCGTATGCGTTAAGCTGGCCTCAAAACGAGACAGTAAATATTTCAAAAGAAAGAGGAAAACAGATGCTGAATTCAGGGTGGCCTAGATTGGATTTGGTATTAAAAAAATAATAATTCATGTTTTAGACATAAACTTGAGGAAAGAAATAAAAAAACCCAAAAAAATTTGCAATCAAACAAAAATATTATACGCAAATTAATTAGCGAAGCTAAGTAAAAGGAAAAAACTCTACTTTCAAACAGAAATTACCTAATTAATGTATGATTATTTAATCCCCAAATATATGAAGCAATTAATGAAAATAAACATTTAAAAAAACATGTAAGGGCAGATAATTAGGCCAGTTAGGTATAGATAGTATTTCCCCCTTTTTGCAAAAGTCTCGATTTCCGTGGGAGGCAGACAGACAGACCGTGTCTTGTTTGTTTGTCTGTGACGCGTTTGTGTGGGTGGCGGTGAAACGAGGAGAGAGAGAGAGAGAGAGAGAGAGGCGGGAGAAATTATCTGATCTAAAAGTTTAATTAATTTGTGTTTTACAAAAATAAATTAAAAAATACTGAGTTCCAATGTGTAAGACGTTATATGAAATGGATCGTCTGTAGACTGCATGCAAAGTTTTTTTTCTGTTTTATTTTTGTCTGTCCGGGAATTTGTGTGTGTGTGTGTGTGTGGATGTGGCCAAAAACCCAACTCTGATTCCTTCTCTATTAACCCTTACAGTCCCGGGTGCGTAAATAGCGGAACTGAAGGCAGCATAGATAGAAGTAGGTCGGTACGGGAAGAGTTAAATCGTTTATACAAGTTTCTCCACTTGTTCTTTTCCTCCTTTACATACAAACATTTCCGAAAGGTTACCGTATATACTCGCGTATAGGTCGAACTTTTTTTTTCTAAAACAGGGTAACTTGTGTAGGTTTTGTTTGTTTCGGAGAAAATGTTCCAATAGTTTCTTCACTATCTCTCGACTAGAGCCATGGAAGAGAAATTTCGCTCAACTGCCGAAAATAAACTTTTTTTTTCTGGTCTTGATGACATGCATCAATCCACAGTGAAATACATTGGCGGGCCATTTTCTGGCCCAATGGTAGTCTGTTGCACAACCTTTATCTAGGATGTAATTTAAACCAAAAAAAACAACAACAACCTTATCATTGAAACAGTCATCAGTCAAAACTTTCGTTTAGCCGTATATCCACTCCATATATACTTACACCTATCCATTAATGCAAACATCCATTCAGGCATATCTATACGTTCTTCGAGATAAACATTCACACCAATACAGAATCACAATTCATATAATATGATGTAAAATATTTATATAGAGACTTTCACAACAGGCCACATTCACACACGAAAAAAGCAATGCACATTCACCACATCCACATTCACAAACCACATCTACACATTCACAAGTTAGACATTCACGACATGTTCAAAAGGGTACCAATTTACAACTAAACTTTCACAAAGAATGCTTAGTCACAAAATGCACATACAAATAAACTACACATTCACTAACTATACATTTAAAATATACACATTTACAAATACACAATTCTTAAATTGCACATTTACAAATCACACCTTTCTAAAATTACACATTCACGAATCACATATTTCTTAAATTACACGTTCACAAATCCCACATTTCTAAAATTACACATTCACGAATCACACATTTCTAAAATTATACATTCACAAATCAAACGTTTCTAAAAAAAACACATTCACGAATCACACATTTAAAAAATTACACTTTCACAACATACACATTCATAAACTACACACTCACAAAATAGGCTACACATTCATGAAATACACCCTCACACCATCGACTACACATTCACAACATACACATTCACAAAGTTAAAAGCCTCACTCTGAGCCAGTTCCACTCCGGCCCAATGTTAAAGGTAATCACCAATTTGAAGTCACTAAAGAGATCTGGTATCGTCAGCGTCTGGTATCGTCCGTGTCTGGTATCGATTTCTTCTAGTAAGCCGCCACGTGAAATAACACCACCACGAGAATCGATACGTTCCGGTCGAGTCCATCAAAGTGATTATCTCTCCATCTACGGACTTTTTTCTTCAAACTTTCCTTTTAAGATCAAGAGTTGTATTTATGAATAAATTATACCTCAGAAGTCAGCTAGAGGCATCGTTTGGGTTATATATATATTATGTTTTGATATAAATTGGCCCCTTATATAGATCTATGTTAAAGACGATCTTTCTTTAACAGGGGAATGTTGCGGCATACGCTTTATCGTACATTCAGCCCAGGGGGACTAGCCATTGAAAAGGAGGGAGAAGAGAGTTTGAGAAAGCAAAGGCTGGACATACATAAAGGCAGATAGTTAGATAAATAGATAGATAGATACCTAAAAAACTATATATTATAATATGAATAGACAGAAGGAAAAAATAGATTGATGGACACACAGAAATATAGATAGACAAAACTGTCGATAGGTAGATAGGTAGATAGTCCTAAATAGCTAAATAAATATATCAATAGAAAAATACATGCGGATAGGATAGAATATATATGGATATATATAGAAAGAAGATATAGTTACATAGATGGATACATGGATAGATAGAAGATAGACGTATAGACTGAGAGATAGATACACAGACAGTGAGAGACAGATGGTTTGATAGACTGATAGATAGTTAGACTAAAACCAGCTATATCTATCATTCTTTTTTTTTCAATTTAGTTTCTTATCTTTTTCAGTTTCAAATTTCTACTTTTTTCTCATGCATTAGTAAGACTGATCAAAGCTAATATATATTATATCTAACTGGTCCTAAATATCATAATTTTACAAACTAAACTGACCCACATTTAGTGTACTAAGACATGAAACATTAAACACAACTCGAGAGAACATTTCTTATCGGTCATCACGTGATTCTATATTTAAACCAATCACTACATTTCCCCCCATCTTTTTTTTATCATCCCGGGCGATCATTGGACAATTCAAAGACACGTGACGAATAGAAACTCCCCACAATCCCTAGAGAGATCCGGTTTTTAGCCAAAGCGTTTGAAATATTCAATTGACGCAATCATCATGACGCTTACATGTGTGTGTGAGTGTAAGTGTGCGTGTTTGTGTGTGCGTGTGTGTGTATTTTTTCCAGCGACGTACTCGATACGGGGGCGATATGAATGACGCAAACTTGACGACGACAATCGGAGTGAGAAGTGAATCGGAGGGTGGAATTCGTTCTGCGACAAATCGACAAGTAGATGCCTCCCATGGACCGAGACGAACTTTTTTTAAAAAGTCATTTTTTTTTATAGTTTTTTTTATCAGTATACAGACAATTTTATTGAAGATGCTAAATTTAACCCTTCCCGTACCGACCTACTTCTATCTATGCTGCCTTCAGTTCCGCTGTATAAGCGCCCGGGACTGTAAGGGTTAAAATGAGTTCATTGTAAGATTCCATGATTTTTGGGGGCAAATAGATGAACGCAAGACTCATCGGAGTTCTGTTCTAGACACGTTGGTGTTCTTTTAAATAGATATATAGGCCTATAGATAGATAGTTAGATGAAAAGGTTGGTATGTCTGTATGTAGGTAGGTAAGTTGGTAGGTGGGAAGGCAGGCAGTTAGGTATGTAGGTGGCTAGGTAGGAAGATAGGTAGGTAGGTAGGTAAGGAGATAAATTGGTAATTGGTAGATAGATTGATTGATTGGCAGATGCATGCATCGATAGATAGATCAATAGATAGATAGATGATTAATGTATAGATAGAAAAGACAGACAGTCAGACAGACAGATAAACAGATAGACAGATAGACAGATAGACAGATAGACAGACAGACAGATAGACGGATAGACGGATAGACAGATAGACAGATAGACGGATAGACGGATAGACGGATAGACAGATAGACAGATAGACAGATAGACAGATAGACAGATAGACAGATAGACAGATAGACAGATAGACAGATAGACAGACAGACAGACAGATAGACGGATAGACGGATAGACGGATAGACGGATAGACAGATAGACAGATAGACAGATAGACAGATAGACAGATAGACAGATAGACAGATAGACGGATAGACGGATAGACGGATAGACGGATAGACGGATAGACGGATAGACGGATAGACAGATAGACAGATAGACAGATAGACAGATAGACAGATAAACAGACAGACGGATAGACGGATAGACGGATAGACGGATAGACGGATAGACGGATAGACAGATAGACAGATAGACAGATAGACAGATAGATAGATAGATAGATAGTTGTGCACTAGCCTAGTATTAACTGAGTCTAACACGGACAACACAATGTGTTGATGTAATTGGCTTAGTATCTTGATTAGTAAGTGACGCAGCTGACTCGTGTCGAGGCGATAGGGCGGTAGCGGATAGGGGGCGCTGCTTTGGGGTGGGGGGGAGCGCCCCATACGAAAGCGATTAAGATCAAGAGCTAAAAGCTGTATCATTATTTTAATTTACCCACAAAAAAAAATAATTCAAAATTCCACTCAATGAGACACGAGAAGGGGTGTAAAACGGGTGGATTGTCTCTAGGTGTGTCGTGCGTGGGGGCGAGGGCGCGGAAGGGAGGGTGGGGTGGCGCGGGGTGAGAAGGTAAAGGGGGACATATCAAAGCGGAGAGATGCGAGTGAATCGAGGAGTTGGCCAGATCAAAGTGGGCAAGTTGGGAAAGCTGCGCACTCAACATTCGCGAATCAGAAAGATGACTGCTGCTGATAGGTAGTTAGTGTTTTAGCGTGTGCGTGCTGGAACATGGGGGGGGGGGGGGGGGGGAACACAATTACACACACTCACATTCACACACATACACATGGGCGCATGTATCTCCAACGCACACACAGACATGCATAATTAATGTGTTGTATTTTTTTTTTAAAGAGTGGATAAGTAGACGAGTCAGAAACATACGGACACAATCGAGGACACACAGAATAGAAATTAGATCGAGGACACACAGAATAGAAATTAGATCGAGGACGCACAGAATAGAAATTAGATCGCGGACACACAGAATAGAAATTAGATCGAGGACACAGAATAGAAATTAGATCGAGGACACAGAATAGAAATTATATCGATGACACAGAATAGAAATTATATCGATGACACACCGAATAGAAAGTAGATCGAGGACACACATAATAGAAATTAGATCGAGGACACACAGAATAGAAATTAGATCGAGGACACAGAATAGAAATTAGATCGAGGACGCACAGAATAGAAATTAGATCGAGGACACACAGAATATAAATTAGATCGAGGACACACAGAATATAAATTAGATCGAGGACACACAGAATAGAAATTATATCGATGACACACCTAATAGAAATTAGATCGAGGACACAGAATAGAAATTATATCGATGACACACCAAATAGAAATTAGATCGAGGACACACATAATAGAAATTAGATCGAGGACACACAGAATAGAAATTAGATCGAGGACACACAGAATAGAAATTAGATCGAGGACACACAGAATAGAAATTAGATCGAGGACACACAGAATAGAAATTAGATCGAGGACACAGAATAGAAATTAGATCGAGGACACACAGAATAGAAATCAGATCGAGGACACATAATAGAAATGAGATCGAGGACACACATAATAGAAATTAGATCGAGGACACGCAGAAGAACTATGTCAGACCGCTCTGCAGTGATGTCATTTACAACCTCTGGTTTTTTACTTTCCTTCAATAGAAAACAACAAGACAAGCAAAATGTCCCCAAAAAGTAGGTCAATCGCTAGCTCCCCGGTTGATTGAATTGTCTTCGAAAATTTGTCCCGGCGACTTCTGGGTTTTAGGGAGTCAGAGAGGATGGTGATGGGGGTGGGGAGGAAAGAGAGACTGAGACGCCATTATTGGAGCTACAATGAAATAGGAAAAAATATTAACCCTAACCCACAAAAACTAATCTAAACGTTGACAGGGTTAGAAAATTGTCCGCACTTTGTCGATTTTCATGTTGTTTATTTTTCCCATTCAAAACCATTAAACTGTGCCTTTGAAAACAAAAAACACAAACAAATTATATGAATTCAAATTAAAACCTATAGATCCATTTCTTGTTTTTTTTTGTTACTTACTAAAGTTATTAGTTATTAAAGGTTATAATGTCCATTTCTTTTCAGACTGAACTTTTGAAGGCTTTAAAGAATTTCCATGAAGTCTTCTGTTAACAAAGAATATAGTGCTAATATGGAAACGTTGTTTAAAACTATGCTTGAAGTGAAAATTATGCTAAAACTGAAATAAGTTCTGATAAGAAATGATTCACGTTAATAAAGATGGACAGAATTATCATTAAATATTCACAATTGGCAGCATATATGGCACAAAAGAACTTTATTTTAAATACAATCAACTCTAGCTAAAACTAGTTTAATAGTACGTGTGTTAGTTTTAAAACTTCAAATCAAATGACACGTCAGATTTGCACACAGACACACACACATACACTCACAGTTTGGTGCCAGACAAATGTATACACAAGTTGTTGTTTTATTTAACAAGATATCTCAAACTATATAGGCCTAAATTGGCGTTAATCTTTAAATTAGATTTGTGTGTAGTCTTCTGTGGTTGGGATTAATAATCCTACATCCTGGTTTTCAATTCTGGAGCGAGACTCAATATACTTCTTATCAACAAATGTTTTTTTTTTTTATCTTTGTTATTTCGATCGTCTGCGTTTAATTTCGGTTATTGGTAGTTGCTCACAAGAGTGACAAGAGGGGGGGATGATAAGGGAGGGCGGCAGAGGTAGATGGCGGGGCGCATGCGGGTGCAGGAGGGGAGTTTCATGTATATTTGAGCAGTACGATCAAAGTTGACCAAGCTACCTTACGTAAAACATCAAACCCAGTCGCCTAACATTGAAATCACACACGTTAATTTGAACACTCGAGTGAAAATCGATTTTAAAAAAAAGGTCGATGATTTGTTGAAGTGGAGGTGTTACTAATGTTAGAATATGCGGGAGGTAGTTTATTGGTGTTTATCTCGTGAATGTAGGGGACGAGCGGTTATCGAGTGATAAAAGTATGACATCCATTACCAGTAGTATGTCAACAAGTAATCTACCGATCTACAAATCCATCTATCTCTCAATCTATTTATCAACTAAATTTATCAAATAATCGACCAATCTTTCTTTCTGTCTATCCATTTATTTATATACTTACCTATCTAGCTATCTATCTATCTATTTACCTATCTAGGTATCTATTTATCGCTTTATCTATTAGTAATTTGATACGTCAGTCAATTAATGTAATATATAGACATATTCTCTCTCTCTCTTTTTATCTTTCTGTGTATTTATATTATTCAAAAGTATTGATTAGTACGTACGTGTGTGTGTCAGCCGTGTACTTCCGTAAGTGTGTATACTGTGCCTAGTCAAAACCCTTTCCCTCACCATTGCCATTATATATTTTTGATAGGCCAGCCAATCATCCATTAAATATAGCCCTTCGGGTAGCGCCTACCTATTAAACATCAGCTTCAGCCCCACGCCCCACACACTACAGATACACTTATTACAATCTTACATTCAATGATAATAGCAGCCAACATATGCTAACCAACGTTTAGTTTTGTTTTTCAAACACATTAGTAAGTAAAGTACCCGTCGGGTCAAATTGATCCATAGGGAGGCCGGTGAAGCAGCGTTCACCAGTTTATTCGGTCACGGCAATACCAGGGGATTGTGTGGCCAGCGCAAATGCCCAGCCGCCTTTACTTTACCCCAACTTAGAAATATTGGGCAGAAAATTAAAACTGATGGAGTTTCCATTCGACGATATACTTGTGTGTGGCGGCACATACACATTATGGGAGAAACATTATACTGTTTTCTTGGAGTGCAGTTGTTGATTGCTGAGAGGAGGTGGAAAAGCAAGCGGGGGGGGGGGGGGGGGCAAGACAGACTCAATCCCACCCCCCCCCCTCTCCCCATCCTTTTCACCTGTGAATCTACTAAGAACGAAAACTCGAATAGGGCTCGCAGATGGAGGAATATAATATATATATATATATATATATATATATATATATATATATATATATATATATATATATATATATATATATATATTATAATTGAAGAACAACAACAACAAAAAAAAAGGTGTGACGTAGTAGTAGAGAAGTCGCCAGGAAACAAGATAGTGTATCCACGTCAATGGCCAGGCGCCCAATTTGGCGCTGATGTTCTTTTTTTTTTTTCTTTTTGGAAAACTGAGATCTCTGTACGTTGTTTTATTCTTTTTATTTTAACTTTATACCTAAATGTTTATGTTGGTTTTATTGGATTACGAAGTAAAGAAAAAAGGGAAATTGAAAGAAAAAAAAAGGAGGGTTGTTCGTTCTACTGATGTTCCATTTTTATATCCTACGTGTTTATAAGTTGTTATTTTTTTTGTCATGTGTTTACCTGATATTTCAATGTTTTGTTTGAGTTTGTTGTAAGATGTGTTGGATAGGTATTGGGCCTTAGTTTTTTTTTTTTTTATTGTTGTTAAAAGAAAGAGGGAAATGAATAACATGATTAGCTAAGTGTTCCTGTTTTTCAATTACTTCTGTTTGGTAAATCCCCGTGATTTGACTGGACAAGGGTTGGATTTTACTGTTTGTTTATCACGGGGGGGGGGGGGGGGGGTCTTACTCAAACTTACAGATAAAATCGTGCAAACGGGTTGAATATAGCCTGTGCGTTCTTTCTTGTCAGACAGAACTGAACACAGAAGGGTAGACAGACTGACAAAAAAAAAGATAGACGTAGAGACAAATAGATAGACAGATAGATGATTTGATAGATAGACAGATAGATAGATAGATAGATAGATAGATAGATAGATAGATAGATAGATAGATAGATAAATAGATAGATAGATAGATAGATAGATAGATAGATAGATAGATAGATAGATATACTGATAGATATATGAACTGATAGATTGATAGATGATTTGATAGATATTATATTGATAGATATATAGATAGATGAATATGAATGAATGATAGATAGATACATAGTTAGCCTATATAGATATAGTTATAATTCAATAAGATAGCGTGTCCTAATGACAGAGCGTTACACTGAACATTCACATTTTCTTTGTGACATCTAGACTATACGATTAATGGTAAGAAAAGTTTTTTTTTTAGAATAATAATTTTAAAAAAAACAAAAAAAGTAAACAATATAACACCCAAGCAAGCAAAATAGTTCTGGGCAATATATATTTTTCAGTTAACCTTACAAACATTTTCCCCGGCCACCCCCTATTCTCCCTATCCCCAGCCTACCTCCTTCACTACCCCCACGTCGAAGTCGAGTGTGCAACATGCAGATGCAATTAACAGCACGGCGAAGTGTGAATAGAAAGTCGTCTGCAGACTTGATTAAAAACTTTGGAAAGAAAAGAACTAACAAAAAACACAACGAAAGAAGATGAAGGTGCGTGTGTGTGTGTGAGAGAGAGAGAAATAACTCACAACTTTAACCTGTTGCAATTACAACCTACTGATAGACAATCGAAAATGGAGGGAGGGAGGGGGGAGACGGTGTTGGGAGTTTCGAGCAGGGGCCGAGAATTTCTCTAATAAAATTAACCAACGAACCAAGAAATGTTACGCCGTCAGACTTTGCATATTGTCATAGCAACGACATTTCAGCATGCACAGATTCACATCTATTGGATATAACGACATTACTTATCTTGACTTGGCTGTGTTAAGGTAATCAAAAAGTTTGAAATACACAAATATACACATTTCGGACAAACGTTGGGGATGTACATTTCAGGTCATCAGTAAAAGCTGCCATGGGAGCTGTGTGGCCAGCAAAGTGCCTGGCTCGCCTTTTTTTTTTTTTGCATTGTCCTCAACCAATGGAAAATGGTACGTATTTAACTAGAACTATACCGTTTAACATGGGACACAGTGGCCGAGCCGACTGGCGTACCGAATGTCCTGGGTTCGAATCCTGGTGAAGGCTAGGATTTGTTCCCGGGACGGAGGGGGTGTCTTTGAGCTCTTTTGAGTACCTGATATTAGTTGGAGTAAAATAAAAGCGGCTGGGCATTGTGCTGGCCACACATCCCCTAGTATTGCCGTGGCCACAGAAACTGGTGAACGCTGCTACACCGGCCGTACGATCAATTCGGTCCGACTGGTAATTCACTATACCGTTTAACCAAGAGCTGTAAATAATCATCTCTACCCTGTAGGTGCGCATTAGGCGGGTCATTCCCTGTTGAGATTAATGAAAAGCTGGTTACCATTCCCGCCTCAGCCATGAGGCTCAATGGTCACATCTGCGCAGCATGGGTAAACATATCGCGGCATTAACCAGGATTTAATCTAAATAGCTTTATAATAGAAATCTAATGAAACAGAACGCTTTAACTCATTCAAGAATACATATTGTGTTCATTGAAGAAAATCTAATGTGCATTAAAGTAACTAACCACACAGAAATAAAAGACGCCAAACAAATATAAACAATATAAATATTTATCAATGGACGATAAATTATCCCGCTGTTTACAGAGGTTTTAAATAGCACTAAGGGGGATAATTAGACCAGTGAATATCAATCTTTCTCTGCTTACATATTTATTAATCCATCCATCAGATTATTTACACACCAGTAAATTTGTTAATGTTTTAAATCTATCTTACTGTATGTACGCTTATCTATCTATCAATTCTAACTATTTTTCGCTTTTTTGCAATGTGTTTTTATCAGTCATTATGTAATTATACACGCCACACACCGCGTCTATATGTCAATAACAATCTTATATAAACAATCTACTTATATTTATAGCATAGCAATTGACAAGTCTTAATGAGGTGTGAACTTTTGAACTGGGGTGATCGTGAACTTCCGGTTTCTTGTTCTAGTCTTTTATAATTATACAAAGGATACAGTATTAGTTATGAGGAATCCGTTTTTAACATTAAAAGTGAGTAGGTGATGATAAAACTCAAGTGTTAGTCGCGTGAGGTTAAATGTTTATTTGTTTACAAAATAAATTAGTCAAGAGTTGCGTTTTCTTGGTTATTGAAAAACAAAATAGGTAAATTCATAAAAACGAATAACAACATTCTTTTGCATTAAGCAATAAGTTTGATATTATAAAAAGGTGATTAATCCCTTCTGACTTTCACAATACATTGTATTCTTTTGTAAACATGTTTTGAAAATGAAAGAAATTTTTAATCCCCAACAAATGTTCGTACAACCAGTAACGCAGTACACAGACATGTTTCGAATAAAATGATCGAATTCGACCGGAAATGTTTTTTCTTTAGAACTTTTATGCATGCATACACGTTAAGACTTGTCCATAGACTGTAATAAGATAGACCGCTTGCTCTATTTTTAGAGTTTAAATGACTATTTTTCCCGTGCGCAACCAATAAGGCTGACTTAAAATACTTCTACGCACCTCCTTGTTTCTTAAATGTTTCCGCTGTATAAAACTTTCGATTTTAATTTTAATTTTTCGTTGAGAAAATCAAAGCGATTCAATAAAACGGAAGTGCAAAGTATTATACGAATCGGGAATTCCGAAAAGCAGTCTTTCGAGTCATCATATAGCAGAAATACTAAAGCAAGCGGTGTATTATAGTCTATAGTCTATGGTATAACCATACAATTTAAGAACGAATATTCATATGACGCATTATACGTAGTTGGTTCCGTTTCATAATAAATTCACATTGTAAAAAAGCCCATAACGAATGTACCACATTTTAACATTATAATAATGACAATACGCCAATTTTCGCCAACAAAAGAAAAACAACAACAATAAAACAGCTCTGATGGGGGGGGGGTACCTGACCTTAGTTAGGGTAGGTAAAGGCGGCTCATCATTGCGCTGGCCACACAATGACCTAGTATGCAGTAATCACAGAAACTGGTTAACGCTGCTTCACAGGCCCTATGATCGATGCGATCCAAAAGGTAAATTTTTTTTTTGAACTATGTACAATACTTGATCAAGGAGACGCAAAAGTTGGCATGGAAATTCGCGCGTTATGTAGCATTGTCAACAACTACCTAGGAGTCGTAGCTCTATTTGAATTAGATCTATGGCAGTCTGTTACAGAAATTTAAGGGGAGTTAAATGTATGAAATTCGTGGATCAACGTATTTTTATCGCTGAATGCCATCTTGCATAAAACTAACCAATAAAACTTTTTTTTTAAATACAAGAAACGGGGAAATATATATTTTTTTTAGGTGCGCCATCTTGTGACATTTAGAAACTTTGATAATGTCACCGACAAGATTAGCCCGACCGCTAAATGTCAGACACATATCGAAAATTATAAATTCTTTGATCGGGGCAATATCAGCCATCCTCAAACTTTACTTTCGTATGACAAGGTAAAGAACGCTAACTGCGGAATTAAAACACAAATTAAAAGAAAAGAGTTATGCTTATTTGTCCATTTTGCTCTTTTACAAGTTTGTGAACAGATGATGCCTTAAGTGAGGGGTAGGCAACCTTTTGATAATAGTGTGCCGAAGTAGGATTTCTAATTCACTCAGGGTGCCAACAGCCTGAAAGTCATCCTGCTCTTTTCTTGTATAAAAAACTTGAATTGCCTTTTCGGATTTGGGTGGGGGGGGGGGGGTATTTCTCGTGCCTTTGAAAAAAATTGCTCTGCGTTCCAGGTCTGGCACCAAGACAGTAAAAACACTTCGTCAGAGCGTATGCGGACAGCGGTTCAATGAGGTAAGACACTTGTTCTTACAGATCCTACTTAAGTCGTACACACGCACACATACACAAACATATACACAAAACAACAATAGATTCGTGCTCAAGGTTGATCGCAGCACATCAGGTAATAGACGGGACGAAAACGGACCTATTGTCATAGGCGCGTCTACAAGTGGAGGCTGGATGGCATGGAGATGCAAGCTTTTACCTTACTCCCCCCTTCCCAGCACACTCACACAAGAATTTTTTACCATGCAGACTTCAATTAACTTTCGGTTTTCATTGCTGCCTCCCTTTGATGGTTCTGTTTTTGTTTTGTATAGCGGAACCCAACCCCCACTTCCGGTTCCGGTTACTTGAAAAACAAAATGTCGTCTGCAGTCGTTCACGTCAATGGCTACTTAGTCTATATTGTTTTAATTTTATCTGCATTATTTTTAAATATTATCTTTAAAAGTCATTGTTAACAAATACGATTTTCAAAAAAAATATAGTAGGCCTATAAAAAAAAACATTGTCTAGAAAAAACATTGTTAAGAAATAGCATTATTTAAGTAGGTCGATATCACAGGTAAGAAATATCATTGTTAAGATATATCATTTTTAAGTAGGCTTATATCAATAGTAAGAAATATCATTTTTAAGAAATATCATTTTTTAATTAGATCTATATCACTGATAAGAAATATCATTATTTAAGTAGGTCTATATCACTGATAGAAAAAAAAAAATCATTGTTAAAACATACTATTGGCAAATAACAAATTAACTATGACCATTTTTCATTTTTATGTATTTTCAATTTTTTCTATCGTTTGAATTTATTTTTGAGATTTTACGCGCTCTCTGGGTGTCCCGTGTTTTGATTTGTGTATTAGTATTATAAGTTTATTCAAATAGCTTGCGTTAGGTGTTGTTGTTTTTTCATTTATCATTCACGTATTTGTGTAGACCAGTGTTTCCGACAAATACCTGGTCGCGACCCGCTACCGGGCCATGAAAGCTAATACATAAACGAAGTCACGAAAATACAAATAATTTGGGCAAAATTATGGCTTTGGCGATTCAATGTATTTTTAAATTAAATGATGATAAAGATGATACAAACGAAACGTGTGCGTCTGTGAATGTATACAGAGAGAGAGAAAGAGACGGGCAGACAGACAAGCGACAGACAGAGTAAGACAGAAGGGAGAGAACTAAAGAGAGCCGAGGCGGCGTCAGATGGTCTAATAAAAAGTAAAACATTTGGGAATACAGACCGGGAGACGGTGTAGGTCATGTTACTGTCTCATAAAACAGATATATATATATATATCCGCGTTCCTTATTAGCATATTAAGCCCCGCCCATTTTCACGGCATTCACAAAACAGAATATGAAGCATGTCTTTACGAAGCGTTGACAAGGATACGTTAGACCTTTGTAATTACACATTACATACATAACTTAAGTGCTAAATTTTCTATCATTTAAAAAACAAAATACTATGTACATAAAAAATTGCGGGAGGTTTGCGCTTGAATTGTTCACGTGTATAACTCGAAACACTAAGCAGAACTATTGAAACACTAAGCAGAATATTGAAACACTAAGCACAATATTGAAACACTAAGCAGAACTATTTGTAGGCCTATAGGCTTCATTGATTCGAATCTACCAAAAACAGGTCTGACCGTTCTACACCAAATAACTCAACAGTGTGCTGAAAAACTAGGCTCTATAACTTTTGAATGGATTGCAGAATGTTGGCTGTCTCTATTCGTTTTTTAGTATTTCTTACACTGTTTGGTCAAACAAAGTTTCCATTTATTTGAATTATCAACAAATAATATTCTCTTATTATAATATGTATAAATATATCTAGGCTGTAATTCTATTTTCATAAACGATATAAGTCTATTGGGATCTAGAAGACCTTCTATTTGGTCAAAGTTGTATAAAGATTGGCAAGGATGAAACAATTTGTTTAGTTTGCTATTAGAATGCATTTTCAGCATGAAGGTGCGTGAGGAGGTGGGCGCCGTCCTTGCGCCTATTAAAATTTGCGAAATGTGACACCCTCTCCCTCTTGCACCTCCCGATGGCATCTCCAATGCTTACCCATCGCCTCCATCCCTTTTTGTTCTTTTCGTCAAATGTATGTGAATTACCAACAAATATTATAATATGACCTTTTATCCAAATTGTTATATATCTAGGATATGTAAACATATTAATTCAAGCTAAATTGCCCCGGCGTTGCCCGATGAAAAATTACAGACCTTTAGCTACCGATACAAAATGTATAAGCTACACTGAACAGAAAGCTGCAATAATTAAAAAAATATATATATATTATTTATATATACTGAAAAAATTGAAGAAAGTATAAGAAATAAATATTGTAATCGGGTTTTAAAAAAAAAGCAAAACGTTTTCACTATCCCTGGCTGATAATCGTATACCAGTCTCCCCGCATGACTAAACATAAAATTATTAGATTTTACTTACTGAAAACCTTTTAAGGGAAGCTTTAAGTCTGGATATTTTGTTTAATCGTAAAAAATATATATATTAATAAAAATTTAAAAAAAAATGAGAAAATGGAAGAAAAAAATTTAAGTGGTGAATCGAACTCAGGTCACCTGGATAGCAGTCGGATACGCAAACCAATTGGCCTGGAAGGACACTCGAAGAAAGCGAGATGCGAGATTGCAAATGTAAAAAATTGAGACAATAAGGTGAAGTGTCTTTAAATGAACCAATGGGGATCAGAATCCACACATACACAGTCTACTTTATATATTCACTGGCATCGCTTTTCTGAATTTGTGTAGTTGTTTTTTTTAAATAAATGTTTCCTTTAACAGATGGGTCCCATACAGAAGATGCATATTCTAGTATTATAATATGAGTTAGCAATTTAGTTTAGTAGACATAGACTATATATAGGTTGTATTGGGGGGTGGGGGCGGGAGACTAATGAGTTCAAAGACACCGAATATTTGGCAGATTAGAAAATTACTCATGTTTGCATACCAGGAGATATGGATAGCAGACTGTAACACGGCGCCCCCCCCCCCAAAAAAAAAAAACACACACAGCACAACAACTAGCACCGCAAGCCCTCCCCGCTCCCCCCGCGCCCCGCACCCTTCTCTTTGACAGTGTGGCTAGAACGCCCCTCGGGGTGATAGAGAAAGAGAGAGGGGGGAGGGGGGCAGGGATATGTTGGGGAGTGGGAAAGGGGAGGATGAGGGGCATTTTGATTGCGTGCTATACATCGGCAGGACACACTGTCAACATGACGTCACCTGTCATAGAACACCGCCGATTGTTGTGTTCGATAAATTGGCAGGTGCACACACACACATACACACACATACACAAGCACGCAGGATGTGTGTCTGATCCAGTGTGTGTGTGTGTGTGTCGCTGTGACATGTGACCTAGGGCAGTGTCCGGGACATTTGAGGCCTCTATCATTATCTTTGTTTTCTTGACAGTGTATAGACTACAATAATTGCCCGATCAATTGAATATATATATATATATATATATAACTATATGAAACCTATCATTTTTTGATACATTTCATTATAAAGTTTTATTCAAATTTATTTGCTTTATATATATATATATAGAGAGAGAGAGATGTAGTTATCATTTAATGAGGCATACTAATTTTTTTCCTATTTCTCTATATATTTATGCATCATTTCATTGCAATATTTGTTTATCATAATATTTCATATATTTTTAAATTATTTATTTATCATTTCATTGCAATATTTGTTTATCATAATATTTCATATATTTATAAATTTTTAATTTATCATTTCATTGCATATTTTTTGTTTATCATACTGTTTGACATATTTATAAATTATTTATTTAAAATTTCATTTAGAATTTTTATTTACCTTTTTTTTCCACTGTATTTTGCGTATCTATTAATAGTTTGTAGGCTATTCGATGACACTTTTTTTTAATATTGGTCTAGGTTTTAGCTACATGATACTTTATTTCTTCGATATACAAGTATATCTATATATTATTGTTGTTGTTGATGATGATACATTTGATAATTATCCTATAATATAATCAATATTAAATTATAATTTTCAAAAAAAGATTTATCAACCTATCTTTTTTTCCACTTATCCTAATCCTAATGTATATGATTTATTTTAGACAGGAATTATTTTGGTGTTATCTTAAAGTGTGAAATAAATAAAAAATTGTCACATTATTATGACGGTGTTTTATGAGTTGGACATTGTATGTATACAAGCATACTTAGATTGAGAAAAAAAAAGGCGAGAAGAGCTACATAAAATGTTACGCAAGAGTTCAGCGCTTGACACGTCTCTCTGTTTTATTTCTATTCTACTGCAATATCGACACAGCGTGTGATATTTTTTGTTTTTTTTGCTGCCACCCCCCCCCCCTTATTCCGCTTCCCGCACCCAACTGTCTTCTTTATCGTATCACGCTCCCCCCCCCCTTTGCCCTCCCTTCTCTCAAAGTTGTATAAAGATTGACAAAAAAAAAAAAGAGACTTTACAAAAATTTCCGGAATTTTAGTTTGCTATTAGAATGCATTTTCTGCAGGAAGGTGCGTGTGGAGGGGGGAGCGGAGGAGGGCGCCATCCTTGCGCCTATTAAAATTTGCGAAATGTTACACCCTCTCCCTCTTGCACCTCCCGATGGCATCTCCAATGCTTACCCGTCGCCGCCATTCCTTTTTGTTCTTTTTGTGAAAGATTTGTTCATGGCCACACAATCCTTCTCGTGCTCATTCAGGAACATTTTAAAGCCTTCATCGAGGTGGGTATTTTTTTTTTTTTTTACAATCACAGACACTTACAAAATGGCTTTAATAAAATTATTTCGTAATCCCCACCAAAAAAAGTCCATCGAATTCACATGGACCCTTTGATAGCCAAACGTGTAGGCCTATCTTGCAGGAAAAATGTCTAAGCGATTATGGGAAAAGAAGTAGAATTTTAATACCTCAAAAATTATCCCACAATTGAAATTTAAACAAGAAAAGAAGATTATCCTGGGGAAAACCAAGCCTGCTGACAGTGTCACAATTTGTGTGTGTGTGTGTTCAACTTGGCAGTTCGTGTACTGTGAATTGACACAGCGGGATGTCGTGGTCTATTCAAATTCAAATATATTTTTGATGTTTGTTTGTTTTTAATATGGAATCGACATTTTGCAGTAGAGCCAATTTTGGCAATCGTCGTGGTGCTGTGTTTTTTAATGCTTTACCGTCTCTGTGGTTCGTGGATGTTATTTTTTTTTATGCACAGTTGAAAATATAAGATTAAACAAAATAATTCTAAATACATGTATATTATTGGGCGAATATGCCTAACGGTTTTAAGAAATAGCATACTTATATAAATGAAAGTAAATTTGTGCTCGGTAGAGCCAACTAGTATCAAGCGAGAAGTCTCCGGTTCAAATCCCAACTATAAACAAATACAAACAAACATTAAAAAGTAGGATTTTTCTCGAATGTATAAAAAAAACTGCAGTAGATAAAAAACAACAACATTAGATTATTTAAAAAAAACATTTGTGAATATTTTTTTCATTTATACATTTAAAAATAGTGTTAGACTATATCTATATTGTAGATCTATATTTTATATCTATATTTTACCATTTATGAACTCGGACAACCCTTTGTTGAATTTTTTTTTTGTTTTGTTTTTAAATTTATTGGCCTACTACTTTGTAACCTCGACAGTAAAAAAAAAAAAGGCAAAGACACGATAACTGTGTGTTAATTAATTATTTAAGTTTTTTAACGCAGGCACTATTTTGTATACTTACGCAACGTATACTGACCTACGTCAAGATGACCTTACTTGACGGAGGGGTAGGGTGGGGGGGGGGGGTAGGTGGGGAATGAGACAGTAACAATGTGGAAATGTATGGGCGCGATTGCAAGACCAAAAAAAAAAACCTCGTCTGTTACGTCTTTAGTTTAAACTTGAATAGTGTATTTTAATTGTTGCATTTATGCAACAGTCAAGTAACGGCTTCTCTTAATTAGTTGGTCCATGGGAGACGAGTGATTCTGTGTTCATAGGTCTTAGAGGCAACGGCATACAAAGGGGACTGCGTGGCCAACACAATGCCGAGCGACATTTACTTTTGATTTAGCCAAAGTAAGACACTAATCTGATATAGTACACTACCCTTCTGACCAAACTGCTCATAGGGATTGTCAAGCAGCGTTCACCAGTTTCTAATCAGAGATACTTAGGACAAAAAAAAAGGGGAGGGAAGAGGAACCCTGGCGATAACTTGGGTTCGGACCCGGGACCCTTTCGTGGTATGACTAACTTCGACCAATACGAGTGGTGCCGAGTGCCGCGTGGACATGGCGAGAACTGAAAATAAATCCGCTCTCAAAATCTACCCTTGCGTCAGAGACACGTTGCAGAAGCCCGTAGTTCCGACGAGAAATACACGTAAATAACTCGAGTCAAGTCCCATGGGAAAGACTTATCTTGTCTTATATATTACAGACGATCCTTCTATAAAGAAGATTATTGCGTCCTACGCTCATCCGTGGCCCGAGGCTTGTCTTGCATTTTAAATTTCATGTTTTAAATGATGTTAAGTTACTAGTTTTCCCTGGTTTGTTCGCGGTTACCCAATTCCATGCCCAAAAGTTAAAAAAGTATATAAACAATAGTAGTTAATGAATTATAACAGTATAAAATTATACCAGCATTTCAAAATCTATGAAGAAAGAAAGCAAAAAAATATTTATAGTATTGAACGCCTTCCCCCACACGCTGGCGAAGAAAAAACAATGGGAATTCTAGCCTAATTTTAAAAAATAACATCCACTCTTCGATTAACTTTTGTAGGAATGACATCTCCCATATTTAATCGATTAATCAATATCAAGGGTTGTTTGTAACTAAAAAAAAAATCATTCTATAAATGACAAACTTTACAAAAATTTCCCCCCAAAACAAACATTTTCACCTGCAAGTGTGAAATGGCCTTATGTTAACTGGCATCGAATAATATATTATATGTAGTCCATATATAAAGAAAAATGAGAATGTTTTAAAGAACCTGTATAATACACAATAAAAATGATGGGAGTTTTATTAACGCTTCAAATTAACTACAACTAGACTATTTTTCGCGCGGTTTAATCCATTTTAGCAAAATTCCCAAAGGTTCCCAACTTTTTCCCCAAACTTTCGCAAACCTTGGTCAGTTTTCCCAAATGTTCCCGAACAGTAAGAACCCTGAAGATGCATCGATTCGGCGTTTTCTTTATGTAAAATCAGACCGGCTGGTCCTGGGGTTAGTTCGCGGGTTCTATCCCTGCCGCCGACCGATCCCTGCCGCTCTGCAGGAGTTGTGGGCTTAGTGGACGTAATAATCTTCTATCTAGAAGGAACGGCTGTAGAACTTATAACTAAAATTCCTGGGTCAGCTCTGAATTCATTTCTGAAAAGCTCGCCGATAAAACTCGAAACTAGACAAAAAACAACTTATCCAGTTCTAATGGATGCCTAACATTTTTTTGTTAAGAAAAAGTAAAGGCGGTTGGGCATTGTCCTGGATACACAATCTTCCTAGTATGCCGTAGCATCTGAAACTGGTGAACGCCTCATCTCCGGTGCAACGAATCGATTTGGAGTTACTTTAACTTACCATTACTTTCTCTCTCTCTCTCTCTCTCTTTCTCTCGGTCTATCTGGCTGTCGGTTTATCTACCTGTATGTCTTTCTGTCTGTTTATCCGTCTGTCTATCTTATCTTATAAATTACAGACGCTCCTTCTATAATTACGCTTATTGCGTCCTACGCTTATTCGTGGTTAGGGTCTAGTTCTGCATTTCTAATAGTGCTGTTTTAAATGATGTTATGTTACTGGTTTACTTGGTTTGTTCAGACAACCCATTCCATGCCCGGATGCCACACCGGAAGAAAAACGTGTCTATGTGTCTTTCATTCGGTCCATCTATATTCTATATCTATGTCACCAATCCATACATCTAACTACATACATAGGCTATCTATCTATTTATCTATCTATACGCCTGTCTGTCCGTCTATCTAACTATTAATCTATTTGGTGCGGGGGTGGGAGGTAAAACTTAAAAAAAAAAAAACTTTAATTTCAAGACTTGAGCAAGAAATCGTTTAAATCAATAATTTAATTTTATCTGCGTAACCGCCTTTTTCCCGAAGGAATAGTGTAGCCAGTTAAGTGTCAGGGACACCCTCAAGTCCCGGAAAAAAAATCTAAGCCTGCACCAGGATTTGAACCCAAAGCTTTCGGATCGCCAGCCGATCGCGCCCATCATGTCCCATAAAAGGGTTTTTATCTTGATTCATGTCTGTGAGATGTTCGACATTTGGTTCTATATTTTGCAATGAGGAATGGTCTTATGGATAATAATTGGATTGCTTATTGGGAAAACAGTTAAAGAAATATTGATACTATAATGTAACGTTGATCCTTATTATGTAGTATATGTTTTGACTGCACGGAAGCAAGTAAATTGATTGCCTGGTTAACAGAAGAAAAAATGGATTGCATTAAAATTTTTATAATTTTCATAAAGAGATTCTTCTTATACCTTACAGACGCTCCTTCTATAAAGAAGATTATTGCGTCCTACGCACATCCGTGGTTTGAGTCTAGTCCTGCATTTCTATTAGTGTATTAAATGATTTTGAGTTACTGGTTTTCCTGGTTTGTTCAGGCAACCCATTCTATACCCAAATGACATTCGTGAAGAAAGAGAATTTCTATGTATTTGTTCACACATAAGGGATAAGGAAAGTGTTTTTGTCTTTATGTTTATCTGAGCATTGTAACAGATTGTTATTGTGTCGTAGGCCTATTATAGGACTTTATATTATTATATATGTAAATCAACTACCATAATAACTTTCATGACATTAATACTGTAGGTCTAAACTTCACATTTTGTTATGTAAGGAAAGCAAATATTAAAGTTTAGCCTATAGTTTTAACAGTTCGATGAATTCAATAAGATGTATAAGTTTTATAGTGATACTTTATGTAAAAATAAATTATTTTGGTATAATTTGGATTTTTTTTTCTTTATGCCTCATAAAGGATATTTAAATAAGTTATTATGTTTTGTATTTATCATATTATGTTTATATAATATATATATAATTGTTAGTCTGACAGTTTAGATCTAAGTGCGCAACGGTCTTGGTTCCAAAGTACGCAGTAAGACTCAAAGACCGAAGTCACACAGTACAGCAGAGGATCCAATAATTGTACTTTTTCTGTTTCTAGTTGTATGTTGTTACTTTATAGTACTATCTACGAAGTTGAGGAGTTCATCTTGTAACATTTTTACGATCCATAGAGTACAAAATATTCACAGTAACAATTTAAAATCATCCTCAGTGCTAATGTAAAATAATAGGGAGGAAAAAAAAAAACAGACTTAATTAGAATATGGTATTATTATTGTTTTCTTGATGTCAAAAAACAAATTGGTAAAAGAAACATTAATGGCTCAAATTTACAGTTGGACTATACTATGTCGGCTTCATAACTAGCGAACATGAGTGAATTGTATATGTTTCTTATTTATAGTTATGTTTTTGTATTGTAGGCTTTTTTTTTTAAATTCAAAGTTTGGCGTTTGTTCGCTACACCCACCCCCTATCAAAAAATCGTCATTAAAAAAAAAGTTTTTTTTAAAATTATATATGTAAATGTTACTCAAAGATAGTGTAGGCCTAATTTCCCAATATATATATATAATTTATTATATTTTAAAATGTGGTAATTTATCACCCGCGTAGGCCTATGCTAATCAGAAATCGAGATTAATTTAGGTTAACCGGGAATCGACCCTGCGATTTCGGTATAAATACTGCACCATTCTATCGCTAGACCACTATATATAATAATATAATGTCCCTGTAGAGTGCTATTATTTTGGCTTCAAACAAGCAAATAGAAATCAAGCGACAGCCGAAGCTTTTTTTTATATTAAAGCTTATATTTTTAGCTTATGATAAAAAAAATAGATTTATATATATCCAGAAAACTAATTTATTAGAAATACATAAAATCAATAGGTTACATCTATAATATATTTCCTAGTATTACATTACCCACCGAAAATGCATATCATTTCTGCAGCGCCCACAAAAGGCGATACAATTGGCATAAATTTGATCTACGTGCCAATAAATGTTGATTCAACTAATGTTCAATTATCTCTGAGTGTCGCTGTGTTTTCCGGTTATTTGATCCAAGTTCTGTATTTTTGAAGAAGCACTACCCTTTCCCCATGTCCCCCCCCCCCATTTCGAAAACCGCCCCGTGGAGTTTTCGGGCGTGGGGCAAGTCTCGGACTACACACCGGCATTGTATTCTAGACTTTTCATATAAATAGAAATGTTTTGGTGTAGAATTTGATTGAGAATTTTTTTTTTCGTTGTCGAGAAGTAAAAAATAGAAGAATTTCAGAAAGGATGATAGTCCCACTTTAACGATTTTTTTTTTTATTGGAGAACTGTTAGGAATATTTTAGAAACAGGATAGATCTAGATGTTGGGACTTTTTCTTTTTTTGAAAAGTTTGATAAATCTAGAATTTTGGAAGATTTTTAAAAATTGTTAGATTTCGGAAAGATGTTTGTAGGCCTACTTTTTTAGATTTCGGATAGATGTTTATACTTTTTTAGACTTCGGAAAGATGTTTATACTTTTTTAGATTTCGGAAAGATGTTTATACTTTTTTAGATTTCGGAAAGATGTTTATACTTTTTTAGACTTCGGAAAGATGTTTATACTTTTTTAGATTTCGGAAAGATGTTTATACTTTTTTTAGATTTCGGAAAGATGTTTATACTTTTTTAGATTTTGGAAAGATGTTTATACTTTTTTTAGATTTCGGAAAGAAATCGTCACAATATTGGGAATATTCTTCCAGGTCGTCAGATTTCCTGAAAATTGTTCGATTTCAGGAATATTTTTTAAACATTTGATACATTTTTGAAACATTATTTCAAGTAGTAGCATTGGTCGGGTTCAAAATAATGTCATGTTCTATTAAGACACGCGTCTAACAATGCATGAGTTATCATCTCTAACACGACTTAAATATACTAAATAAAGGAAAGACGTATGACGCTAGAAAATGTTATGCGGGAGTTAGAATTGACATTGTTAATTAAGATATCGAAGAAAGGATAGGCGACCTTAGACTTTATGAATGATAGGACGTGTTTTGGCTTTGGACTGAGTATTTCAATATTACATATTATGTTCTTGAAGTTATACTATTGATAATTAAACTGTTTGGAGTTGATATCTTCTTTGGATCATTATATGTGAGTCTAGGGAAAGCAAGAGTGAAAGTCTATTCGTAATTCTTATGTGGCCGGCCCTGATATTGGTAAATTCAATACAACTATAGAAGTAACGGTCACAAGCATGTTCCGAAATATTTTGAAAATCTGATTTTTATTTTTTGTTTGTTTGAAGATTTCTGATGATTGGAAAGAGTTTTGGGAATTGGCTGAAAAATGGGAACGTTTGTTATTAGCTGGGGAAGATTTTGGGAAATGTATACTACAAATTGATTGGTCCCAGCCGACCCATGATACTTCTTTGATACAACAATGATGGCTTCGCCGTTACTTCGGTCAAGCTTTAAATTTTTCTAACACCAACAAAGAAAGAAACAAAGTTAACTTACCGGAGCGATCCGATGCGGCGTCGCTGGGCGTCAGCGTCCGGTGCACCGTGGTGACGTGATGTCCGGACCCGCCGTGGTGCGGGGGCGACGACAGCGCCGAATCCGAGCCGGACGCCAAGGCGTTGACGTCGCTGAGGTGGTGGTGGTGATGGTGGTGGTGCATGGTCATGCCTGCCAGGTGGTGATGGTGGTGCTGGCCGCCGATGTGGTGGTGTCCCCCGGCTACGAGTTCGTCAAGACACAGGGACGCATTCAACGCCGTGTTCATCTATACGACCTTACCCGGCTTTCCGGAAAGATTATAACAGCAAATTTCCGCCTTCGACCCCCAAAAAATAACAAAAATCCCACAGGAATATAGAAGAAATTGAAAACAACTGAAATCAAATTCTGCCACTATGGAATGACTCCTAAACTTTTTGCAGTAGGTTGAAAGAAACTGAAATATATAGTTCTTAATTTCTTTCTCCTTAGTCTGAAAGTTTAGATCTAAGTGCGCAAAGGTCTAGGTACCAAAGTACGCAGCAGGACTCAAAGACCGAAGTCACACAGTACAGCAGAAGATCCAATAATTGTTCTTTTTCTGTCACTGGCTGTATGTTGTTACTTTATAGTACTATCTACGAAGTTGAGGAGTTCATCTTGTAACAATTTTACGATCCATAGAGTACAAAATATTCACAGTAACAATTTAAAATCATCCTCAGTGCTAATGTAAAATAATAGGGAGGAAAAAAAACAGACTTAATTAGAATATGGTATTATTATTGTTTTCTTGATGTCAAAAAACAAATTGGTAAAAGAAACATTAATGGCTCAAATTTACAGTTGGACTATACTATGTCGGCTTCAAAACTAGCGAACATGAGTGCATTGTATATGTTTCTTAATTATAGTAATGCTTTTTTATTTTAGTTTTTTTTTAAATTCAAAGTTGGGCGTTTGTTCGCTACACCCATCCCCTGTCAAAAAATCGTCATTAAAAAAAGGTTGTTTTTTTTTTAATGTATATGTAAATGTTACTCAAAGATAGTGTAGCCTAATTTCCCAATTCCTGAACCAGACAATTTTTTTGTCCATTACATGAACCGGGCAATGGTCTACTGATCTATATGTACCATTAGGCCTATCTATAACAAACAAACAAAAATTCTTTAGTTTTTTTCGCTATTTATTAAATTAGCCGTAGATTTGTATATAGCCTTTTGACATTAGCCTATAAGTATAAAATAGACATATTATGTCTAAATGTACATAGACCAGAATAGACCCAGAATAGACCCAGAATAGACCCAGAATAGACCCAGAATAGACCCAGAATAGACCCAGAATAGACCTAATTAGAGTTATAGTATAGAAGCACCTAGAATAGAATGATTATATTTTAGCCTTAAAATAAACGTCTTACTTAAATCGGCAAAAAAAAAAGTTGCCCATATCATGAACTGGGCAATGACTCTATGTGGGTATAACATAATATACATAGGCTAAACAGTGCCCCGAGAGCAGATCAGATATCTCTGTGACTTTTAATTGTGTGCTACAATCTGCCCCCTCCCCCACACCGTCACCCCTCTAAGCCTATTGTTTGGAAGTTAACTATACCCCGAAACCGTTAAAGTCGCAACAGAGGGGGGCTAACCTTAACCAGTACTCTAACCGCATCGAGTCCCAGAAATTATACACCCACCATTAGTATTATTTTTGTTTATCTTTTTTTTTTTTTTTTAACTTTTTCCTACGTCCAATTTAAAGGGATTACCCGTTGAAGGCCCTTGCTTCTAATTCAGGACAGGTTGGGAAAGCAATTCATAACAAGCTTTAAGACAGATTTAAGACAGTACACTATTCGGCTATAAGCAAGGTACGCCTTTTTCTCCCTTCCCCACCCCTGAACCCACCGGTTACCACTTAGGCTACTTTTCTAAATAGCTTCTTTGATATGAAAAACATGCGTGTGTGTTTGTAGGCCTAAAAGAGTGGGCCTATAAGTAAAACTAATATTATATGCCCGCTTAGACATGTTAGTTAGAGGCTGCTGGGTTGACCCGGCTAACCAAGCCCAATTACTAGTAAGTAAGACTAGCTACATGTTATTAAATGTCCACTCTAGAAGTAATGAATTGTTTGACTCTATGTGTTATAGAAAATATACACACTGACCAATGGGTTCTCTATGTGAGAAGTTACACTATAGGACTATATATACTGACAAGTATATTCAACTAGTATGGTCTTTGTTAGCTGGATGTATGCAAATAAGGATAGAAACATTTATAGAGGAGTAGATAGACGGATATATAGACTGACAGATTGATAGATAGATAGATATAATGATTGATAGATAGATAGATAGATAGATAGATAGATAGATAGATAGATAGATAAATAGAATGATAGATAGATAGATAGATGGATAGATAGATAGAATGATAGATAGATGAATGATAGATAGATATATAGATGCAAATGATATATAGACTATTAGATAGATTGATGGGTATTTAGGTAGCTAGACAGATGCATAGATAGGGGCAAAGAAAGATAGATATATAAATAGATAGATAGATAAGTAGATTGATAAATAGATAGATAGATAGAAAATTAGATAGATATATAAATAGAAAGAAAGATAAATATATAGGCTAAAGAGATAGATAGATTGAGACAGAGTCGGAAAAAGATGTGTTAAATAAGCGATACTAGTGTATAGTACTTCAAATATTAAACAAAATAAGCTGCGACCATCGACCATCGATATAACTTGCCATAATTCACTATCGGAAACTATATTTCACTATCGGCAGCTAAATTCACTCGCTTTTAGGCGGATTGTATGATAATTAATGAGTTTTTATTGAGTTTTCAAATTTAGACCAAACCGTACAAACGCCAATCTTAAAACTAGTCTGTTGTCGATCCGATATAAATTATGCTCTTTATAGATATGTAGCCTATCATACTACATATATAATAAGAGACCATATTATACAGATAACTATGCCAATTTGGACGTAGTTAGGTCTGTTTACATCAACCAGTACAGCCCGCTGGAATTAAATGTTATAATAGTTGATAATGCCAGCGAGAGCTATGTTTAATGTTTACAGTACAAAGTGTTCAAAGTGTAGGCCTACTAGTCTACGCCTGTTTAAAAGCTAGGAATTTCGCAATTAGAACATAGACACCGTGAACTGTAGTTATATAAACCTAGATAGAGTCATATAGGCCCAATGAGCTCTTAGATTAAATGGGCTCTTCCGTTTTGCTATCATGGTAAGGGCCTAGACATTGACGCATAATAAAGTGACAGTGATATTCATTTTGTACTAAGTAGGCCTAGGCCATATTATCATTATTTAAAAGAAGTTATTGATTGTTGCCTTTTTCTATAAAATATTTTATAATGGAGTAATTCGCTTTGCTCTAATATCATACATATAATATACTAGATCTATAGATATAATATATATGTATATATTAGTATATAGGATATAGGCCTAAGCCTAATCGGCGGCTTTCACTCCAATGTAAAAAATGATATATGATTGTAGGCTATACTATTGCATCGGCTTACATGCGAGTATTCAAGCAGGCGTACGCATAACAAGACAAGATATTAAATCCCTTATTACAAATAATTTGACTTAGTAAAATAAAACATCGAGGCCCAATTATTGCATAACCTATAGTTCAGAATTATAACATTCGCGCTAGTTAAGAATTACATAATAAAGAATTAAAGCTATATTCATTATTTACCTTTTTCTGATATTTTATACACCTTTTTTATTCTCTTTTTAAATAGGCCTAAATATTACACGAATCTTCAAACTTCCATAAGAAACACAGAATTTTAGATTACACTATTATGTTTTGTATAACCATAAATGAATTAAAGAATTTTAGTCCGTAATACCAAAAAAAACACCAACACCCACAACTGGTGTTTAATAGTAAACACAAAAGCACTGCAGAATTTGATGCGGTAAGCGGTTGAGATCACTGTGAGCTGCAGGACCTTCTCTGGGCTCTGAAACTCCCCGCTTTCAAGTCGAATGCGACAGGGATAAACTTTTTTTAAAAAAAAAACGCTTTCCGCTGGGGGAGCCGTCAAAACCAGCTCGGTAACACACACACAGAAGAAGAAGAAAAATATAACACAACCTTATAGTAGTCGCTATGCTTGCAAGCGACTCGAGGAAAACGAAGCGAGCGAGAGAGACAGAACGCGAGACCGAGAGCGAGGGATACTGTGCAGACCCAGACACATACACACGAGAGGGGGTTGGACGTGCTTTGGCATGCTACTGGAGGTGGGAGGGAAAAGGAGGGGGGTAGAAGCTACCAGCGAATCAAAACGGGGGACGGCGTAAACACACTTTTTATTTAAGAAAAAAATATCTTTGCCTCTTTCTCCCTTGTTGCTAATTTTCGTGCGAGGTAGGGCGTGGCCAAAACGTAGAGGCGGGGCTAATCTTTCCTCTCGCCCCAGTCGCCGGCCGTCAGATAAGAAAAGACGTAAGCGAAGCATACGAGTGTCAGCTATGCCCGTTAGCATGACCCGGCCAGCCCCTTGCCCCTCCCCCATCGGCTCCCTTTAAAAAAAAAAGAATATCAACTCTGAAGAGACTTTGTATCATCGTCTCTCGGATCACACCTCAGTTCTCCCCTCCAACCCCTTCCCTTCCAATTCCTACACCCCCACCCCACTTTCTCTGCTCACACCGACCATAGCACTAAAAAAAAAATTAATGCCGTATCTTAGCAAAAATTGGAAATTGTGGATGGGGGGGGGGGAGTATGGAGATAGGCAGGCGGTGGAATTGGGTGGAGGGGGGGGGGTTGCGTCTTCGTTTTTTAGATGCTCAACACCCTCGCGCTGTTACTGGATAAAGTCGACGCCACGGGAGGCTGAGACAAGGTGTCGTTTCACCTCTGCCACACATAGGGCTGTATGTCAGGTCCACACATGATGTCACATGATGTGACAACTATGTAGACAAATTGTTACATAGGCTACAAACAATACAACAACCAAAAAAAAAGAGCAGAAAAAAATTACAATAAAATGTAGTCCTAATGTAAAAAAATAAAACACATTATTCATGAATCTTGTATATATAAAAAAATTTAGTATACAAAGGCCGAAGCACTTATTCTTAATCGGGAAAACCCTAAAAGACAACGTCACACCCGAAGGCACACCTATTACACATTCATCTAGCCTACTGTGCTTGAGCTCAACATGTAGGCCTATTATTATAACTATAAAATTATTATGTTTTTTTTTTATTATTGTATATTATAACAATTAACTATCACAATTATTAGGCCTACTGATATGGATACATACATTATAATATACATAATAGTATAATATATTAACAGTAATTTTTTTTTTATAGAGATGACACGTTTAAACGTCATAAGTCAACACAACAGTTCAAACACAACAGAAGAATGCAAGACAATGGCCTTCGGCTGGCAGATCACAAATGGAGTCGTGAGGCCCGTCACTATTATGACCCAAATAAATAACACACTATGTTATTTTAACTTTGGCATAAAACGTACCCGTCGGGACCAAGTTAATCCATAGGTCCAGTGAAGCAGCGTTCACCAGTTTCTGTGGCCACGGCATACTAGGGGATTGTGTGGCCAGCACTAAGCACAGCCGCCTTTACCTTACCACAAACTAAGGTCAGGTACCCGTCAGAGCTGGGTAGACTCAGGGACACCCTCCAGACCCGGGGAAAAAATCCTAGCCTGCACCAAGATTCGAATCCAGGACCTTCGGTACGCCAGCCGAACGCGCTGCCGCACGGCCCCTAAAACTTTGGCATACATAATATATAAATAATTAAAACATGTGTTCTCTTTTGGTTATTTATTTTTAAAATGTTTGACCCTAGAAGGTTTTGTTATTTGATGAGTGTGTTTATGTGTGTGTATGTGTGTGTGGGCCCAAAGTAAAATGTCAAAAAATGCATAATTCTCCAGCTATGGCCCCCCCCCCTATGTTTGACTCACGTGCTGTGTCCGCGAGCGGGCCTCTCGCACTTTACAGCACAGTGTGAAGACAGCTGCGGCGGTTGATCTTTTAATCCGGTGATTCGCGTTGTTGATACGTTTCACGGAATTAACCGAACGTCTTACGACCTTTAGTCTTTCGCTTGCTCACTCTCTTCTGTCTGTCATCATCTCACTCTCTCTCTCACTTTTTTTTCTCATTATTCTCTCTACTCTCTTGTCTCTCTCTCTCCCTCAAACGCACACACATTCTCAGTCTCTCATCTACTCTTTCAATTTATCTCTATATTACTTTCGCTCTCTCAATACTTTTTCATTATCTCTTTCTCTCGCTCACTAATTCTATATTTCTTTCTCTCATTGTCTGTCACGCATACAAACACGGACACACACTCTCTCTCTTTCTCTCTCTTTCTCTATCTCCTTCTCTCTATCTTTCACACACATGTTCTCTGTGTTGCTAGTGAAACTGCAGCTGTCAGTAAGTATTACAAGTAAGCTTAGAATAAGCACTCTGCCTCATCCATACCATTCTGCTCATTAGTAAAGTAACATTATACTCAAAGTATACCTTTTAGATCTGGTTTACTTCATATGCTTTAGTGTAACAGTCAGTGCTCAGCGATTTTCTGTTCTATGGCTAAGACATACGCGGGGATTGCACAATGCCCCGAACCATCACAATGGCCAGGGATAGTCTACTCATCATATGCGATGACTCCCTACACACTACACACCCCTGGAAGAAAAACAAATCAAGACGATGGATTAGAACGCGATACCTTCAGAAAGTATCCAGCACTTTGCCACCCAACCCCGCTTTATAAATGCATCAGTTCAATACTCCTACTAGTGAGTATATATCTAGCACCCAAGGAAATTTCCCCCCGTCTTGTGTCCATTTTCGTCGTGTATCTTAAAAGTGTTGGGTCCTAGTCTTGTTATTTTACTTAAGTCTATCCGTGGTTTGGTATAGTCGTCCTCATCATCCTTTTACGACCAGCCAGGATTTTGATTCCGGATGTCTAAGCCACTGTCAGGCGAAAGCGAATACGGTGTAGCACAATATCATTTCCAACGATCGCGATCGATTATCCCCCCCCCCCCTTTCGTTTTATTACACTCTTCGATTCGATGAACCAACTTTCCACTGATCTACACGGTGATCTAACCGCTGTACGCAAAAAAAAAAAAAATCAAACGAAATCAAAAGAAACATTTCTATAACGTATAATTACACCACGGCCCCCAGTTCATTTTGGAGCACTAAGCTACTCCACCACGATCCGCAACAGGATTGTGTAGTCTAACACCATAGCCAACCCTCCCCCCCCCCCCCGCTAGTAAAGTTTACAAATTATATAAAGACTGTTTTTTTTTTTTTTTTTTTTTTTTTTTTTTTTTTTTTTTTTTTTTTTTTTTTTTGTTATTGTATTCTTATAAATGTAAAAGCAGTTATGAGAGTTAGCGATAAGCCCAATTTGTTATAATCATTAGCTGCCAATGTTGATATTGTTTCTCGCTGCTGTGTTTTTCCATCCCTTCAAAAATATTAGCTTTTAGACTTAGTAAAAAAAAAAAAAAAAGAAATTGTGTTATTTTTTCTTCTTCGTTTGCTTGGGGCTAAATCGATTGACCACCCGATGCGTGGACCGACTATCTAACTAAGAGCTCATGTTTGGACTTACTGCAGTATTGTGAACTCACGGAAGCCCTACGTTGTCCCAGGGATATACTCAAATACCAGGTCGAACTAAGTCAATGGAACATATTAAAGACCGATAACTCTCCTCCACGTACTCATAGCAAAAGGGACGCAACTTGCTATTTAAGAATCAAGGAGGCTTTGAGAAAGTGAAAAGGAAGGGACCGACATAATATAAAAACAAATAATACTGCGCATGCGCTATCAAAAGTTAGTCACTGATTGGTTCACTGGAAATGGGGCACGCGGCGCGTCAATCAAACCCAGAACCTAATTAGCATAAACAAGCCTCACTTTGACGTTAACACCAACAAATCGAGGGCCTAACGAGCTTATATTTTTTTCTTTATTTAAATAAATATTTTGTTAACGAACACGTTTTTTTTCTGTTTTTTTTTTTTTTAGATCGCCGTGTTAATTTGTATTTCATGGTTGACCATCTGAAGCTATGCTTGTAGACTAAGTGTAGGACCTATACTAGAATATGCATCTTCTGTATGGGATCCATCAATTAAAAGAAAACATTAGAAAATTAGAACAAATTCAGAAAAGAGCTGCAAGGTTCATTACTAGCAAATATTCACAGCTGACAAGAGTAACACCAATAATTAGATCACTAGATCTAGAAAAAAAACAACTAGCGGACAGAAGAGCAAAGAGTAATGTAGTAACAATACATAAGGCATTAAACTCTAATTTAGAAATACAACACAATAATAACCTGTTACAAAGCTAAGATAATTTTGAGGAACAAAAACAACACTTTTTTTTTTATCCCATATTTACGATCAAATGCATATAAGAAATATTTCTTCTCGAGTGGCACCCGGGTAGGCCTATAGAATGGGTTGACTGAACAAACCAGTAACTTACCATCATTAAAAACACCAATCAAAATGCAAGACTAGACTCAAACCACGGATAAGCGTAGGACGCAATAATCTTAGATACAGAAGGAGCGTCAATATAGGTAAGCTAAGATAAGAAAAGATATGAGACGCCTAAATGTGTATCCATGGATGTATCCAACACGTCTCAGTAGGCCTGCATGCCCTGTACTGCTACCTTAGAAGGCCAATGTACTCATGTATACGCTTATATATAAATCGATGATTAGCCTAATTGGCATATGTAGCTCTGGTAATAAGTCTAGCGTCAGCAATTTTTCTTGTTTTTAAAACTCCATTTAAATTATTACCTCTAAACACCAGTATATGGACCGAGCAACATTAAAAAGATTAGAGTTAACATGTGCCAATGATGGGGAGGGGGGGGGGTGTTTATTTATATACTTACATGTTTAACTTGTGTATGTTTAAACTGCTACACTTTAGCGGCTAAAAATATTACCTTTTTTTTTTATCTACTTTAAATTTGATGTGTAATTGTCTTCTATTTCTTCTTAGTATTCAATAGCATGCTAAATTCTGTTCTGTAGGGAAGTTTCTTGGGTCATGTTATATTTAACTATGCTAAACTAAATGTCATGTTTAACTATGCTGCACTAAATTTCATCATTAACTAAGCTGTATGAAAAGGTTACGTTTAACTATGCCATATTTAATGTTACCTATATTTAGGCCGTATTAAATGTTATGTTAAACTATACCATATAAAATGTTACGTTTAACTATGCGATATTAAATGTTATGTTAAACTATCCCATATTAAATGTTATGTTTAACTATGCCATATTAAATGTTACGTTAAACTATGCCATATTAAATTTTATGTTCAACTATGCCATATTAAATGTTATGTTTAACTATGCGATGTTAAATGTTACGTTTAATTATGCCATATTAAATGTTACGCTTAACTATGCCATATTAAATGTTATGTTTAACTACGCTACTTAAAATGTTTCAGTGTAACTTTGCCACGCTAAATGTCATGTTTAACAAATTCTACACCAAATGTTGTGTTTTGATTATGGCCACAATTGATTTTCAATACACTGTCTCTTTTTTTAACTACGGCCACCCAGTTATCATGGCGGCCTCAACCCAAAGGTCAGTCTAAACAGCTGTGGTGTGGTTTAATTACTCATTTGAAATGGAGAAAGACAAGAATACAAAATGTGGGCCCTTTTTAGTAGGTCACAACTGAGTTGACTATTTTTTTTTTAAATATTAATTTGGAGTGGGGGAGGGAGGGGTCTCGTAAGAAAGTTGGAGATGGCCCAGTGTTTAGTCCGGGTCTGCCCCCACCCCACATGTAATCCGCCCCTAGGTGGGTGCATACTATGAGACAATCAATTAAAGTCTATAGGTGTTGACATTTGGGTAGTCTATGTTTGTTTGAGAAAATGTATGTGCGTCTTTGTGTGTTTGTGCTAGTATGTTTCGTTAGTTTATTAACATGCGCCATTTTTTTTAGCATATGGATGCTGCGTGGAGATGGATAGATAGAAAAATAGATGGATAGATAGTCAGAGAGATAGATAAATAGATAAGATAGATCGATAAATACATAGATTGATAGAAAGATACATGGATGGATAGATAAATATAGAGATAGATAGATAGTTAGATAAATATAGAGATAGATAAATAGATAGATAGAAAGATAGATGGATGGATGGATGGATAGATAGATAGATAGATAGATAGATAGATAGATAGATAGATAAATAGATAGATAGATGGATAGATAGATAAATAGATAGATAGATGGATAGATAGATAGATAGATAGATAGATAGATAAATAGATAGATAAATAGATAGATAGATAGATAGATAGATAGATAGATAGATAGATAGATAGATAGATAGATAGATAAATAGATAGATAGATAGATATTATGCGAGTGTATTTACATATTTAATATAACATGCGCCATATTTCTTCTATCATTTAGATATTAGATATTCAACACTCACAGAGTTTTGATCTCCACACCCACCCACCCAGCGCCTTTCCCTGAGTGGCCAGACAGTCAAAGTGATAGTTGACCAACATGGTTTAATGTGTGTTTGTGTGTGTGGCGATTGTTATCAGGGGTAGCATCCGTTATCAGGCGGTCGGTCAACGCATCCCTGCCGGAGCGACCATACTTAATAACAGGGAACGGGTCAATTGGAAAGATAGCCCAGCGTTCTTGCGTGTGTGGGTATTTAGGTCTGAATTGAGCGACGAAGGACGGGGAGAAGTCGGGGGTAGGGTTAACAATAAATATAGAGGGTAAAAAATAGCAATGGAGCTAATAGCTGTTAGCGGTAACCAATATTGTATAATTGAAACAAGCTAAATTGCCAGGCGTTGCCCGCGTGAAAATAAGACAGGCAGGTATGAGCTACAAATATATTAAAAAAATTATAAACTACAAGGAACAGAAAAATAGGCCTATAGATCTAATAATTAAAAAACAATATTTTCTTTTACTGAAGACTTTTAGAAAAGTAATTTAATAAAATAAACTGTAGAAAAATATATTTACAAAAGCCTAGCCGCCACCGGGATTCGAACCCAGGACCCTAGGGCCGCCAGCCGAACGAGCTGGTGCCCCATGATAAAGTATAAAGAAAGAATTGCCTTAAAGACTACTGATTTACTTCCTCCTCCCTCCCCCCCCCCTTTTTTTCTCTCAAACAACCCAATCTAAAATATACCCAATGACATTGGCGAAAAGAGAAGAGGGGGAGGGGGGCTGAGCGGCGCATATCCCCCCCCCCCCCAAGCGCCCTTTCCCACGGTTACGCCACTGTCTAAAATTAAATAGTAAAAATCTTTTAGCTAAAAAAAACAACAACAACACTATAATGTTTTTGGTTTTTAATACGGTCATTCAATATCTAAGTGCCTACCGTAAAAAAATGAAATTCGATATAAATAGCTCACAGTCAAGCCGTGACGTAGCCTAATGATCACGTGACGGCGGACGATGCTCGCTCTAGCACGCGGCGAGAATAAACACTCTAAACAAAGTAAAAAAAAATATATTATTATAGCTTATGCTTTAAGCTGCTGTGTGATAGAGACGCAAATATATTCTCAAACAGAACCACTCACGTTATAACAAACAAAGGTTGTGTTCATATATATTTAAGGAAAAACGATAAACAGCATCATGTTGTATAAAGATATCAATATAATGCATCGAGAAAAACAAAACGGTATGCCCACAATATAAACGTGTATTTTTAATGTGTTGTTAATGAGAAACAACTTTATTCGTTCATTTTTGTCACAGTTTATTTAGTGGGCTCCGCCCAGTACGAAAAGAAAAACAACAACAGCAGATTTACGGAAAATTGTACTAATATTAACCCTTACAGTCCCGGGCGCGTATATAGCGGAACTGAAGGCAGCATAGATAGAAGTAGGTCGGTACGGGAAGGGTTAAGGGCGCCTTAGGGTGGGGGTCCAAATTTTGTAGCTTATTTAAAAGTGACATTAGTTAGAAGCTAGCTTTCGCAGATGTTTAGAAATTATCAGTTTGGCGCTAATCCAAACGTTAGCCTCGTCGCCCCCCCCCCCACACATAGTTACGCTACTACATTTATGTCAAAGACATTTACTTATAACTCTCAACATTTATCTGAGTATAATTGTTCAATTTAGGTCAAAAGATAGTTATTTCTATCCTTCACTAATTATAATCGTATCTTTACACATTCAAGCCTTGTATAATAACGTATTCTGTCATGATATAAATAAGCAATTATGTCACTGTTTTTTAATTTGTATTTGTATACGTTTATAATTAAAAACAAATATATAATTTTACACGAGAGTCATCATCTCTAGTAAATGTAGGCTATACAAATAATAATGCATTGTTTAATATTTACATCACATAAGCTGGATTAAATGTACAGTAATAAAAACAACAACAACATACTTATTGAAAGAGCATTATTTGATAGATGTAGGCCTACATTAATATAAATACTGTAAGCCTACACATAAAAAACCCGCTAATCTAGAACTAAAACCGGCTCATGTTAAAGGTATTAAATTAAGACCGACCCGACCACTTACAGCGAAAAAACTACCAAGTCTAGCTAGTGTTGGGTAGTCCAAGGGAGATAATCCAATATTTGATTTCGTGCCTCGTGTATTGCGCAGTGGGCAGGAGGTAGACGTAGAAGTACATACATTAAATAATAAAAGAAAGAAGCGAAATATTTTTTTCCATCTTAGCGCAGTGGCGGAGCTGGATAGGGGTGGCGAAAAGTGAAAGGTGGGTGCTAATAGTACTAGTTAGGGTGAAAATGTACTGTAGTGTGATGGTAAAATAGCGGTTTACGTAAACTATAGGTAGAGTTTAATACATAACATATTCAACAATTACTTATTATTTAATGAGTTTGTCAATTATTTAAGCAAATTAAATTCGATGGTAATAATGACACGTCGTGTATGTTTACATTTACCTGTATAGTATAAAAGCTACATTGCCCGGCGTTGCCCGGGTGAAAAAAAAAAAGGACTGTCTGGTGTGCAGATAACAAATTTATAAACTACACTTACTGAATACTTTTAGGAAAGTAAATAAATATTGTAATAGGGTAAAAAAAATAGTCAAATATTTTTATTTAACAAAATCTATATTGCCTATAGATTTACAATGTCTTTTGTTTTTAAAAGTTTGAAAAATTAATTGTCGAAAAAAAAAAGTATAGTCTAACTGGAGAATCGAACCCTGGTCGCCCGTATAGCAGTCCACTACGTTTACCACTGAGCTATCGAAGACACATGTCCGATGTGAAAAATTATTTAACGGTATATTGGGCTAGCCCTAGATAGGTCAGTGACACGTGTTTTCAAATTGACCAATGGGGATCCTCGCGGGGCTTAACACTGTCTTTTTATATATATAGATAGACAAGTAGGCCTAAGCTAAAAGTATCGGAATAGTTTAAAGTAAATGGATATTTTTAAGTTTATGGACAGGTTCAAGTATATTATGGTGAGTCAAGGCATATGAAGGGGCGCGGTGTCGTACCGAAAGTCCCGAGCTTAAATCCCGATGAAGGCTAGGACCTTAGTTGGGATGAAGTAAAGGCGGCTGTGCATTGTGCTGGCCACACATTCACTATGGATTAATATGGTTTGACGGGGAATACTTACAAAGTATACTATGGACAGATAAGGGTACGTGGACAGGGGTCGGCAACCTACGGCACGCGTGCCACACTTGGCACGAAGAAGGATTTTCAATGGCACGAGGAAGACACACAAAAACTCAATTCAAGGCTTTTTTTTTTTACAAGGACTTGATTAGTGGTGTAGGTTAACTTTGCTGTCTGTTTGCACGCTGAATGAATTAGAAATCCTACTTTGGCACATTATTATCAAAAGGTTGCCGACCCCTGGTTTAAAGTATAAAGACAGGTCAAAGTATATAAACGTGCAATGACTATAGGCATAAACTATTGTTGCATGAACCTGGTATGTCGAGGCTATAGTGTGGCCTTCATGTTGTCCAATCACCATTTAATGTTCACGTGGGTCGCAATAGTACTTTCCATTTTCATATTTGACAGAAACAAACAACAACAACTCCAATTAAACTGCCCATGACTAGAAGTGTACAAACCCACGGCGCTAACAATCGCCGCGCTATTTGTTTAGCCATTTGATCACTATTGAAAAGTCAGATGTTTTTTTTAAATATTATTTTGTTGTTATTAGTGGAAAAATCCTTTAATCGCGAATCTATAGAACTAGAAAAAAAAATTAATCACCATCGTCTACCTCTTGTTCGTCCGTCTTCTTCTTCTTTAATCTGTCCATCTTCTCCCAACTCTCTCTCTCTCTCTCTTTCTCTCTTTTAATTTAGCGTCTTAAGTCTCCTATCTTAATATATCTATTATCATTACTTTAGAGGGGCTCAGCGTTAAACACTAATTATCGTTTGATTATTAATTCTTCACACGCGGACGAGCATCCCCACCTTCCCTACCCCCCCCCCCCGCCCCCCAATCTCCGTTGAAGTGTAGACATCTGATCGGTAAACAGCGGAGGAGGGGAAGGAACTCTAAAGACAAGGCGGGAATGGGGAGGAACAGGGAGTCGGAATTCAAGTCCATCGAAAGAAATCAGATTTTTTTGAGAAAAATGGACAAACGATGACCGCTGGCTATCATTCACGTTCCGGTCGGGGTTTAGAGGGGAAGGGGGGTGTCTTCTGACCGTTATCATCGAGCAAATGTCCGCGCTTCCCCTCCCCCCTTTTCAGTATCCTCTCCTGTCTTATCATCAATAAGGCCACTTACTGTTCCACGGTCCCACCCCGCTCCCCACGTACAAATGACCAACACTTTTCCGGTTCGGGTAGGGAGTGAGGGAGGGTAAATTGGAGGGCGTAAGGGTGGGGTGAAGGAAGAGGGGGGAGGTGATCGTTTTTATAAGAGAAGGCCAGGGAGCCGTCTGAATTGCAGTTAAGAAGACCCCCCCGGGTGTCTAAGTGATGATAGCGGATTGGGCTGCAGTGTAAATACTGGGGTAGGCGACGGACAATGACGATGATGTTTGTTTGTTGTATATATATGTTTGTGAGAAGCTCCGTAGATGACTGTCTTGGTAGATTCTATGTTTATTCATTTATAGAAAGTTGGGTAAAGTTTGTGTTTTCTTTGTGTTTCTCTGTGGGGGTTTGTTTGGATAGTACAAGTTTTAATTATTCAAATGAAGAGATGGATAGGTCTACATTTGAATATATAGACAGATAGACCGACAGGTAGCTGACATACGCGTTCGACTGGCGTACCAAAGGTCCTGGGTTCGAATCCTGGTGGAGGCTAGGATTTTTTCGTGGGACTTAATGGAGTCCCTGAGTCTTATAAGTTTAAAGACGTTCCTTCTAGATAGAAGATTATTACGTCCACTAGGCCCAAAACTCCTGCAGGGCGACAGGGATCCGTCGGTGGCAGGGATAGAACCCGCGACCTGTCCGTTGGTTTTTGGTTGACAGTCCGGTGAACTAACCGCTGGACCAGCCGGCTTCACTACCCAGCTCTGATTGGTAGGCCTACCTGACATTATTCGGGGTAGAGTAAAGGCGGCTGGGCATTGTGCTGGCCACACATCCCCTAGTAAGCCGTGGCCACAGAAACTGGTGAACGCAGCTTCATCAGTTTGTTCCGAAGGGTACTTTACTTCTGTAATTATCTATGTTAAAAGGTAAACTCCTTAAATGGACAAACAATTAATGCAGGGAATGTTTATTTACAACTGTTTAACGTAAATTAATTTAATTAATTCTCTAATAATTAAATATTTTAATGAAGACCATATTGCTGGATTTATATAAAATAATAATAATTATCCAGTAATATTTGCTATTTTACAAAACAAAATTTGTTTGGCATCACTATTGAATCAAGTAGCCTATGGAAACTTTTTTTTTAATTAAAGGGAGGTAATAAACCCGTTTTTTTTTTGCTCTAATATTCTAATGTTTCTTTTATAAAAGAATAAATGGCTTACAATTTATAACTTAGATTTGATCAAACTGTAAACAGAATTGTTGAATTATATAATTATTATATGACTAAAGATTTTATATGTATGAACTTTACACGAACTACCCAATTTATATGATTACTACGTATCTATACCACTTAACTATAATCTCACGGTCACACATTTTGGATATATACCACTGATCTATAAAAAGGAATGGATAGCGCCTCCATGTTAAATGTGTATGCGCAAATTGAAGCCAAAATGAATTCCCATTACCAACTATTCACTTATCTACATAAGCGAGTTACAGGAATAACCACTTAAATTAGAACAAATCCATACGATAAAAAGGAAGTCTAAGTCACTTGAAATGTATTTACAGGTCAGTGTTTAGGAGATATAATTTCATAGATAAGTGAAAGCCACGTGAAAGCCTATTTATTTATCTTCAAGAATGTTACTTCCGTGACTAATCCATTCTTTGTATAGATCAGTGAAAAATACACATTAAAAGACTGATCCGGGTCTTTCGGTTGTGATCGGCTTCCGGAACCGTTCCTTTAAAAGACCCGGATCAGGCAATCAGTTCTTTAGTGAGATACCCATCTCTAATCTTGACCTAAATGATAATGTTTAGACAATAATTAACATAAATGTGAAACTTTAGTAATAAAATCTTGTGTATTTGAAATAAATGTAAATAACAAGAAAACCATAAAAACGAAGTTTTCATTATACTCCCTTTATTTGCAAACTAAGTTAACCATCATGTAATTAAATAATTGATTGACTACTGCAAATGAAACGTACAGAAAAAATATCTGTGTCGCAAATCTCAAAAATATCTCCTTACTCCGTATGAATTGTTCTAAAAATAATCTTAGCGCATAATTTTTTTTTCTAGCTTTGCGCCGAAAAACTATAAAAAGTTGCACAGGCATTTTTAACGCGAAATTAAAATATTTCTTATACTTTCCTTTTAAGAAATGAATATTGTCATAAGCAGGGGCGAAGCCAGAATTTTTTTCCAGGGGGGGGGGCTGAACTTTCGCGTGACAAAGATTGACCAAATTTTTAGCGAATTTAGTACATATTTTGTAAAAAATCAGTTGAAAACGATTTTTTTTTTAAATTCCAGGGGGGGGGCTTAGCCCCCCTCAGCCCCCCCCCCCCTGTGGCTTCGCCCCTGGTCATAAGTGTAGTATTATTAAGTTGTTTTAACTAAAAATTTGATAGGATGTATTGTTAGGCGCCACAAATCTGCTGTCCAAATTTCAGCTCGATCGGACCACGGGAAGTGGTCGAAAAATCGAAGCCAATTTTTGCTCCCACGACGATTGCAGACAGACAGAAAATGCAACTTAAAATAAAGGGAGTAAAAAGGATGATAATCACAAACACGTTAATATTGTAATAAATATAAAACGCTTTTACATGTTTCTCTATAAATCTCCTTTGCTTTCGGCCTTGGTCTTGCTATGGAATAAAATTGACTTTTAGGCTGGTGGCACGCTGAATGATTTCCGAGTTTGGCACACTATTAGTATTAGCAAAAGGTTGCCGACCCTCTGGTGTAAACTATCTACTCTTGATACCACGATGGTCCAAGGGCTAGTGAAGCAGCGTCCACACTGGGCACGACATACAAAGGGATTGTGTGATCATTAAAACAACAACAAAAAAAAGCACAGGCGTCATTACCCCCCCCCCCCTTCTTTCTTTCCCTCCTCCCAACTAATGCTAGAAACCCAGCAAAGTTTACCATTGCTCCCTACAGACTAACATGTAAGTAGGTGAAGTATCTCCCGTCGGCCTTTGATTAGTGTAAAGCAGCGTTGGTCAGTTCCCCCTTGGTCACGGCACACTAGTGAGATTGTGTGGCTAGCAGTCATTGCTACCCATCAGAGCTTGTGGTAGACTCATGATCAACCTCCAGAACAGGTTTAAAAAAAAAAGTTACATTCACCATGATTCGAACATAGGACTTTTGATATTAAACTAGACTACTATGCACTTACTATGCAAGTTTTCATCCATTGTTTTTTAATTTTCATTTGCATTGAGAACATGAGAAGCGTGGACTCTGTAAAGTTTATTTTTTGCATTAGTCTAGTGTCATTGTTAGGTTTCGACCTAATATTCTTTGGGTTTTTCGACGCCCGTTACCTTGTGACCCACTTTCGGACATCAGATAGCAGAGGCATGTGACGCCCCGTTCCCCCGACGGTTCAACCGGGGGGGGGGGGGATGGATGGTGGGGCAGCCCTTGACTTCTTCTCGAGATACAAATCACCAATATGTTCCATGGCACGTTTATGTCCAGGCTATTAAAGATGACCACCGCCTTAAGACACTTTTTTTTTAAAAACATGCCTTGCGTTGGGGGCGGGGGGAGGGGAAAGAGAGGTGAGTGGTGGTCCTTGCTTGGACATCAACTATGTTGATCCCCCCTCCCCCCCCCCCCCATTCCCCCATCTCCTGAGTAGATCCCTTAATTTACCTAACAACAGATACATTTGTCACTGGGTCACAAACTGATCAGCGCGCGCTATCTTAAAATGTCAGGCGAAGAAGTGACAGAAGTATTACGGCCAGGGGCATCCTCGCCAACGGAGCTGGGGGGGGGGGGAGAGATACCAAATACCTAGAATGCTATTACATCTCACGTATATATTTTTGAACTATAATAACCTTGAATTTTTTTTAATGGATTGCTCCCTTTTTGTACCCCTGTAATTATGTTATAATATTTCCACAATACAGACCACCGAGCTCTCTCTCTCTATATATATATAGATCATACATGGAGGGCTCTATTACTTAAAATAAAGCATCAAATGTCGGGAAAGTGCAGACTTTTACATATAGATAAGTGGTGCGTATGTTTATGGCCAATTTTAGACACTGACATACATAAAATGAAATATGTATTTTATGATTTGGCTTTAAAAACCTTCCGGAAATGAGGCCATGAAAATGAACTCAACAGAATGGCTGTTCATCTTTCTCGATTGAATGCCTTGAATGCCAAAAAAATATATATTATCTGAGTAAGTATTGTATTGTATAGACCAGGGATAGTCAACCTTTTGCTAATAGTGTGCCAAACTAGGATTTCTAAATCAATCAGCGTGCCAACAGACTAAAGTTAAGCTGCTCTAATATACTTTAAAAGAATAAATTTTATAGGACAATTAATTTAACTCCGTAGCAAGACCAAGGCCTAAAGCAAAGGGGATTTATAGAGAAAATAGTTAAATAGTTGTATATTTAATAAAAAAAAAATGCACGTGTTTGTGATTATCATCTTTTTACTTGCATTTATATCAAATACAACGTTTTATTAGTCTACTTAACTATCACTATCATGGTAACTATTGTATTAAGTCTATTAAGTCGAATCATTAATATGATCTCAGTCTACTGAGATGTCCTTTAATGGGTTTAAGGTAATAACCGTATCTATCGTTATTTGCATTAATCGGTATATTACGTAGTGATCAAACACACTGGGTAGTTAATGTAGTGCTTAAATATACACATATAAATACTTTAGTCTTAAAATATTTATACGATTTTCAAATACTTTTAAAAGTTTGTTCATTTTATAGTTATAACATGTATGCCATTAATTCTTTTATGAAAGAAAAAACAATGAAACTTTCTAAAATTATTAGCTCAAATTAAATGCGTTTAATGATCTCCCTTCAATTTAAAATCGTTTCCATATTTTATTCAATAGGCAATAGTGATGTTAAACAAGTTAAATTATGTTTTGTCATATAAAAAATATTACCGACTTATTTTTATTTCTTTATAAGTGTAAGTTGAACCAAAAGCTGAAAGTAAAAGAGCGAATACCTATCAGTTGAGAATAGCAGATGACTTTCCTAAGCTAAGCTGCTTTCATTCAAATCTTTTCCGCAAATAGGTAAGCCTACATTTGGAGTCAATTTGGACGCCCATTTGTGAAAAGTTTTGAAAGTCTTGCATTTGTTTAAAAAACCCCGCTTTGAGTAGGCTACTTCGATGTATTCATAAATAAGCCCTAACTATCTATCGAAATAATGCCTTAATATAGGGATGTACATGTAGTTAAGTGTTTTAAAATTGATTTCACGGCAAGATATATCCAGTTTCAATGGTCCTTGTAAATGCAAGTTCAACTCAGTGAAATGTCATTCAGAAACATCGGCTTTAACAGTCAGTTTTCCTCACTCAAAATCAGAAAATGTTTTCTTTTCATCAATAAAATTCTTGGAGGTCACTTGCGTGCCATTGAAAATCGCTCTGCGTGCCAAGTTTGTCACGCTTGCCTTAGGTTGCCGACCCCTGGTATAGGCTACACTTATACATTTTTATTGTATTTAGTTCATAACTCAGGTTATACCCAGGCAGGAAATAAATGCCATAAAGGCGTAATAATAATACTATGGCTGGTATCAGTCGTCCACAAATGTTTTTTTTATTGATGTTTATGGATTATGTATGTCAGTGTCATTAGCATACGCAGCACTTATCTATACATAAAAGTCTGCATTTTCCCCGATACATTTCAGTGATTGAGCACTCTATGTATATAAGATAAGATAAGATAAGATAAGATAAGATAAGATATATATATATAGCTCAGTGAGACACACCCTTTTCCCTCTCGTAAATAAATTTCTGTCGATGCCAATGATTTTGGCGGAGACAAGAGACGGCCCGGCCCCCTTAAGGCAAAATGTAGACAGCAGACACTTTTATGTTATCATACAAACAGTCATAACGAGACTGGCGGACTAACGGTCTGACAAACTATTCTTTCTCTCTCTCTCTCTCTCTCTCTCTCTCTCTTGTTTGTTTGCGAATGTACCCTCCCCCCTTTTGCAAACCCATCTCTATGGCCACCACCCCCTCCTCTTTCCCTAGCAGGAACCCATTCTCGTGGATGCTACTGAACCGGACAAACCGTTCAAAGGTCTGACGGCGATGCGTTACGGGCGACTTCGAAGACCGTCAGCGCTAGCGGCATCGGTCATTGTTCTACTCAATAGATAAAGGTGATGTGGACACGGGGTGGGGGGGGGGGGTAAAGGAATAAATAGATCGCTACGGTCTTGACCCACTCTCTCCCTCCTCTAGGGTGTTTGTGGAGGAGGGTGTTTTGCCGAAGGAGGGCTGAGAGAGTGACCGCCCAGACCACAACCCCCCATACGTTTTGTTTAATCTTCACACGTAAACTTGATCCAATCAGGAGATAAAACACCTCTTTCTTTTCTCTACCTTTAGAGGCTTCAGGGGGGGGGGGGGAGACAATCGACGTCAGGGGGAGAGTAATCTTGCTAATTGTCGGACTTGCTGTTAGCGCCCCCGCCCCCACCCCATTTCCGCCCGGAAAAAAAAACTTTTTTGACTTCTTTTAAACGTTCCGATCTTCATTGTTCATCTTTTGAAGAAGAAAAAACAAACAAACAAACAATAACTTTGGTCTGCAACCAAATTCTGAAAGAAAGAGATAGGTTGGACCTTTGTTGAATAATGATATAAGAGGATTAAATGTGAAAGAAACGAATAAACTATAAAAGTCTTGTATATATGTATGTCTGGGTCGTTAGGGTATAACAGGGGCGAGGTAGAGTTAATCGAAACATCAACAGCTATTAGCTATTTACTTAGTGGGGCATTTAAAGGGTTAGCCTACAGAATTTAAATTATTGACGGATGTAAAAAAAAACAACATACTAATGGCATTATATATATATAAAACTACAACACTGCTAAACTACAATACAACAAAGTTACAATACAACAAAATTACTATACAACACAACTAACATAGCCTACACCAAATTACACCAAAAATTTGTTAAAAAAATACTACGATACAAGAAATACTACGATAAAACTTTTACTTACACTAATTATGTCTAAAAGAAATATTCGTTTTACGTAACTTGAGTTCAAACATTGTTAAATGAGAACAGTGTCAGTGTGGGTCAATATGCTGGCAACACAATTCTCTCACAATTAATGACCATATACAAACTTTGATAACAAAAAATCACTTCATATAAGACTATCTTCCAAAAAATGGAAATTGTTTTGAAATCCATTCAAACCTAGGATAACTAAGGCAACCATTTCGAACGAATGGCAAGCAAATTTTCTCAAAGACTCCAAGTCCTCTTATTGCATTGCCTCAGAGGAAAAAAAAAATTAGAATACCCATTGTATTCCACGCCTTCTCTAGAAAGCCATTACACAAACACGCGAACTTATTCATACACACACACATACACTCTCGCGGACATACATACAAACTCACACATACAAAGCCACATACATATAAACAACAACAACAACAAAAAAAAACAACATAAAGACAACAACAACCCGTACTTGTCAATTTTTTGTAGCCTACTAGAAACCCCCCTAATCCAAAAAAAAAACGAAAAATCCCCCCCCCCCTCCCTAAACATTAATTCCACCCTCCAGAAATTCCATTGACTCTCGAAGCCCCATTGACCAGACAGAAAGGATTGTTGTAATAAAAGGTATGCCTTGCAGAATTCTCTCTCTCTCTCTCTCTCTCTCTCTCTCTCCATTTGATACCTCGGCTTGAAAACTAAAAACACTACAAAACGAAACGCCCCCCCCCCCCCTCTTCCCAACAGAGATTACTAAAAGAAAGACAAAAAAAACAACAACAACATAAAAACTCAACGAGAAAAGAAGTTTTAGCAAAAAGTAAAAAAAACTTGTCTTCTGTCACACTTCTGTGGAGTGTTTTGAGAGACGCCGAAGTCCTCCTTCTGCAATGCAAAAGGAAAGAGGAAAAACCCTCCGGAATCAAATATGCAGCCTCTGCACAAGTGGGCAGACGAGTATACGGACAGGGGAGATAAATACAAAAATGGGAATAAAGATCAACATTGGAAGAGAAGATATAGGAGAAACACAATTGAGACGGAGTTTATAGAAGTGGGGGACGAGGTGGGGGGGGGGGGGAAATGTCTGAAAAGAGTAAAGTTACTTGACATCAAGATCCAGTTGTTGTTTTTAAGCTATGGGCAGGGGAGGGTGTACTTTCTTCTTTTCAATTTCATGACAGAGAAAGAAAAGGATTTTTCAAAAACAAAATGAGGATGCGTTCAAATTTAGAGCAGCTCTCTTTTGTGTCTGTATGAGAGAAATGTAGTTGTCTCTTTTCATATCATGAACTTTCTCTATCACTCTTTATTTCTCTGTTTATTTCAACCCATTCTCCCAAACCATTCTCTCTATCTCCCTTAGGCCTCCCTGTCTTTCTTCATTCTTTAAAATTTCAGACTTGAATGTTCGTCTGAAGGATTTAATTTATTTTTCTTTCTTAGAGTGGACGGAAAGTAAAGCTGTGTGACGCAACGAGAAGGGCTGGGAGACGGGAGGATTGGAGGAGGCTGGTGTACATGTCATCTGTGGCAGCCCCAACGGTCCAACACACTACTACGGGATATGTAGAATGTATGAGGTGGGAGTATCTATCTATAAGACAGACAAATAGTTCAAGTTCAAGTAGTCTAGGCGAGTGTCCGGGGTTCGAACCTGTGAACGTACTTAGACAAAACCCTTCAAGTGAATGTGGGATCATAACGGGCTGGCACAGTAACGCCACGGGGAACCACATGAATAGTCGCTGGCATCATTGAACCGCGAGTTGTTTTGTTTTAAATATTTTTTAGCTTTTCTTGCAAGATTGTAGATTTTGACATATTCAAGGTGTGTGGGTGGTTATCTTTTTACTCCCTTTCTTTTAACTCGTACTGTCTGCTTGGTTGGTTGCTTGCTTGCTTGCTTGGAAAACTTTACATCGATTTTTCAACCACTTTCCGTCGTCCAATCGAGCTGAAACTTGGACATCAGACTTGTCCAGACTAACAATACATTCTATCAAATTTTCAGCATCATAGCTTTTGAATAGTCACTAATACCTTCGACCAAATTGCGAATCGAAGAAAAAAAAAACATGACTGCCTCTACCAGAAGAGACGGGAGTAAATAAACTTTTCGGATATTTTCTTTTTTTACAAAATAAATAGAATGAAAACGACGCAATATTAGCCGAAACAAAGCGAGTTATATTTTTATGTTTTTTGCGGGCAAAAGCTAGAAAAAAAAGGATGCGCAAAATGTTAGTGTGGAAATTCATAAGGTATGATATAATTTATATTTATTTTAATCTATCAAAATATAAATTAAGTATAAACTTAGTTTACAAAGAAAGGGAGTATAATAAAAACTGTGTCTTTATGGGTTAGTTTGTTTACTCTAATGATTTTTGAGCCATTTAAATGTCCTTTAAGCTTGGATTTTGAGCCCCTCCCCCCCCCCACCAATTTAATTAACCGACCTACAAGACATAGTTTGCCATTATAACATTTTCTAAATCATTCAGCGTTCCAAACATAAGCTAGTTTTCTTGTAGAGAGAATTGAATTGCCCATTTTTTTTTGGTGGTCGTTTGCGTACCATGGAAAATCGCTATGCGTGCCAAGTCTGGCACTCGTTGCACAGGTCGCCGATCCCTGACCCAGTCTGTAAGCTTTGGTGTACCATACTATTGTGAAACGGAAGGAAGGAGTTCAGTTAGAAAACTTTAAAATTTTGTTTCATTTGGACACCGCTTCCCCCCCCCCCTCTCCTACGACTTCCACTATGCCATTTATCCAATCGTCTCTCTCTCTCTGTGTCACTTCAACACACTACACCCTCCCCCCGTCAACGTTACAAACTGTTTTAATGCCAGTTGAAATGTGATTGGAATTTACGACCAAACTGTCAAATAGCCTTCTTTTCTCTCTTTTTTATTTCTTCTTCTGTTCTGGTCAGCTGTTTTTTTGGCTTGAGTTTCATCTAAAAACAAAAACAAAAAAAAATCCTGGCATAGAAGCGAAGGCTGAACTAACGTGACATTGCCGGTGCTGAATGTGGCCAGATTGGACAATTATGACTTTTCAGATGTTAGTCATTGTTTTGTTGGCGTGTGTGTGTGTGTGTGTGTGCTGGTAGAGGATGGGAGTAAAAAGGAAGAAAAAAAAAAGGGGGGGGGGGGAGCAAGTGTCGTTTACTTTTGCGAAGATCACAATAATGGCATCCATAACTGACTGACTAACTAAAGAGCTAACTAAATAACCAACTAAATAATTAACTAAATAACCAACTAAATAACTAACTAAATAACAGACTGATTGAATGACTAAATGAATGACGCGTATGACGGTCTTGGGTTCGAATCCTGGTGAAGGTCAGGTTCGTTCCCGGGTCTGGAGGGTGTCTTTGATGTCTACCCGGCTCTGATGGATACCTGGCTTTAATTGGTGCAAAGTAAAAGGCGACTGGGCTTTGTCCTGGCCACACAATCTTCTGGTATGCCGCGGCCATATTGGCATAAGAGCCGCTGAAGCAGCGTTCACCAGTTAAAACCAGAAAAATCAACAACTTAACATCATTTAAAACACTTAGTCAAAAAAACAAGACTAGAATCAAGCCACAGATAAACGTAGGACGCAATAACAATCTGTATAGGAGGAGCGTCTGAAACAGATAACATGGTGATAACTAGATATATCGATAGATAAATAAATAAATAGATCTATTGATTCATTACGTTCACAAATAGACAAATGTGAACGCTTTGATCTTACAACACATTACACATTCAAACAAAACTCGTTAACAGATTACCCCTCCCCCTTAAAACACCCCCACCATTCTCCCCTCTCTCAACCTGAACCCCCTCCCCACCCTCTTCACACAACATCGTTAAAAATTGTCTCGTTTTACCCCCCCCCCCCCCCCCCCCCCAAAAAAAAAAATAATCCACAAAATAAGAACTGAAAGGGAAAAAAATGAAAAGATATAAAGAAAAGAAGAACAGAAGCCCATCTTCACCGGAAGTTAGACCGCAGTTCGCCAAGCATGCGCAGTAGTGTGCAAGTATGTACGTCAAAAGAGAGTCCTCCCCCCTCCAATGTTAGCTCAGCGGTCGGGGCCTCAAACGTAGAGGTCAAATCACTGGTCTGACAGCAAACCAAAAGTTTCTTTGAAATCCTAAACGACCAAAGGGTTTTTTTTTTGGTCGCCGGATCCTCAAACAAGTAAAACACATGCGAGTTGTTACCCCCTTGTGGACGCCACCAGGTTATCCCCTTCTCTCTCTATCACGAATTCTCTCCCCCCCCCCCCCACACACACAGATACACAAACGCACACACATCTTGCATCCCATGTACGCAGACGTGCCCTAAGTTTCCCGCGCATTCCATTTTTTTTATTTTGTCTGTATTCATATCTTATTAATTAACCGGGCGCGTATATAGCGGAACTGAAGGCAGCATAGATAGAAGTAGGTCGGTACGGGAAGGGTTAACAACAACAACAAAAAAAAAAATAGCATAGGGGGCCTACCATTCACTGGATGTGTAGAATTAGGTATTGCTTTAAAGTAACTTTGTTTCTGACATGTTAATGTTAGTTGATAAGGCCTTTACACAAATTGATTGTGTAGCCAACACAGCACGCAGTTGAATTTACTTTCTTCAATTAAGTTTAAAAAAAACGTAACTCATTTTTAGACCCCGTAACAAAAAAGGTGGCTATTTTGCTATAAAAAAAACAACAACAACAAGGTTTTGAACCTTCGAGACCTTAGGGAAAGCAGCATAACGCTTTATCGCAAGCCTATTGTACCTCGGTCATTAGTTGTTGTGTTTTGAATATTTAGGAAGAGAAAATGTAGAAAATATATTGTATAATATTAATTTACATAAATGCTGGGCTTGAAATTCTCAATCACTTAAAATAAAGCATAAAAATATCGGGAAAATCCAGACGTTTACTAATAGAGCGTTCCCAATGGGCGTGGCTTAGGTTTTTTAGTGACGTATTTATGTAAATAGAAGCCACTACTGGTGTACAAAAATGGTGAAGTACTTCTTTATCATGCAAAATTCACATCTGAATATTGGCTATCCTACTCAAAAATAAGGAGGTAAATAGTAGTACTGTAGATTAATTGATTAATGTGATTAGGCTAGGGCCGGCTAGACCTATTTACACTTTCAATTTCACTTTATAGGCCTACACTTTTAATGTTTCGTAGGCTAGGCTAATGGTTAAGTAGGGATGCCAAGTGATAGTGTTGGTGAATAGGCTATCTAGTCAAGTCACTAATATGCTCACATCGTCTATGATCTATGTCTATGATAATAATAAAATAGCCTACTTTATTTAACAGACATAATACAGCTTAAATCTTAACAAGACTTAAAACGCAAAACATTATTTTAAAAAAGCTCGAGCCTATATGAAACTTTATTAATACAGCGGCCATTGTTACTTGTACACCATTACTCAAAGTAAACAAAAATCACGTGCTTTTTGTCACGTGATTGCAAACGCCCTATAGATTAGTTTACCGTAATCAGATGGTGATTTGACCCGGATATAGATCTACATGAAAGTAAATATGTACTTTTGATTTAACACTTTCCGGAAATGCGTGCATGAAAATGAACGCAAACAAAATGGCCGTTGATCTTTCCCGATTGATTGCGTTGAATGCCAAAAATATAAATATTAATTGAGTAACTATTGTATTATATACACTTATACATCTATTTTAGTTAGTTCATCACTCAGGTTATACTGACGCACGTAATAAATGCCATAAAAGCGTACTAATAATATGGTAGGTTTGTGTTGCTCACTAATGTAGCGGACTTTCTTTTTTAATCCATCTTACTACGGTCACAGAAGAAAGAGTGAGAAAGTGTCACAGAGAGGAATGGAGAGATTGAGAGTCAATGAGGTAGACAGAAAGAGAGGGAGAGAGCGAGAGAGACAGAAAGAGAGGGAGAGAGAGATAGACAGAAAGAGAGGGAGAGAGAGATAGACAGAAAGAGAGGGAGAGAGAGATAGACAGAAAGAGAGGGAGAGAGAGACAGAAAGAGAGGGAGAGAGAGATAGACAGAAAGAGAGGGAGAGAGAGATAGACAGAAAGAGAGGGAGAGAGAGAGATAGACAGATAGAGAGGGAGAGAGAGATAGACAGAAAGAGAGGGAGAGAGAGATAGACAGAAAGAGAGGGAGAGAGATAGACAGAAAGAGAGGGAGAGAGAGATAGACGGAAAGAGAGGGAGAGAGAGATAGACAGAAAGAGAGGGAGAGAGAGACAGAAAGAGAGGGAGAGAGAGAGATAGACAGAAAGAGAGGGAGAGAGAGATAGACAGAAAGAGAGGGAGAGAGAGATAGACAGAAAGAGAGGGAGAGAGATAGACAGAAAGAGAGGGAGAGATAGACAGAAAGAGAGGGAGAGAGAGATAGACAGAAAGAGAGGGAGAGAGAGATAGACGGAAAGAGAGGGAGAGAGAGATAGACAGAAAGAGAGGGAGAGAGAGATAGACGGAAAGAGAGGGAGAGAGAGATAGACAGAAAGAGAGGGAGAGAGAGATAGACAGAAAGAGAGGGAGAGAGAGATAGACAGAAAGAGAGGGAGAGAGAGATAGACAGAACAAGAAAGAATGAGACAACGAACTAATTACGCAGTTCTATTATAAAATAAATTTCTGCTAGGACTAGCAAGTTTAAAATTAACTGTAAAACGTGTACACTTCCTGCGAAAACACTCATAAACAAGTAACCCGTAAACCCAAAAGTAATCCCTGCAAGATAAAGGCGAATATTGAATGTTGTGGACAAGACATATTAGAAATATATATATATCTATTATATGCTAGATGGGTTCATGGTGGCCGAGTGGCAGCGCGTTCGACTGTCGATCCGACGGTTCTGGGTTCGGATCCTGTTGCAAGCTAGGATTTTTTCCCCAGGAGCTTGAGGGTGCCCCTGATTCTACCCAGCTCATCTTTAAATGAATTACTTCCCCTTGTATTTCCTTTTCTTAAAGTGAATTGATTATTATTATTTTTATTAATTATTAGTATTAGTAATGTATTAGTGTTATTATTACAGGAACGCAAATCTAATCGTCGTTCGAGACTATGGAGCCAATGAGTGTTATTATTATAGCGATAACAATTTATATTAAGTCTATTCACTAATGTTATAATATTCTAGTTATGTCTATGTGTGCTTTGTGGCTAATAAATATTGTTCGTTGTTCAGAACTGTAAATTTAAAAAAAATAAAAAAATGGACGTTCTCCAGTCGCCCGTTTAAAGTCGCCATCAGATGGCGCTGATAGTTTTCTGAAGTTGCTGATCAAACAATGAACATTTTGGAAGACACACCTCGAAACAAAAGAAAGAAAGAGAGAGAATAAGAAAGAGAGAGAGAGAGAGAGAGAGAGAGAGAGAGAGAAGGAGTTGTTTATCGAAAGGTAGAGAGAGAGAGCGAGAAAATTAGAGATTGAGAGGGAGGAAGGGAGTAAGGGAGAGAAAGAGGGCGGTAAAGAGATTGGGAGTATGTTGGAGAGTAAATGATAGTAACAGGATAATAGAGAGAGAGAGAGAAATACAGAAAGAGAGGTGATGAAAAAGCTATAGTAAAGGAGAGAAAACATAGTTTGCTAGAGAGAGAGAGAAGAGATAGAAAAAGGGAGAAAGAGAGAGAGAACTTGAGAGAGATATTTTATATAAAAAAGGGGGAGAGGTAAAGCGAGAGATTGATAGTACAAGAGAGCGAGAAAATGAGAGGGCAAGAGAGAGACAAAGACAAAGGGAAAGCTCGATCGAGAGAGAGAGAGAGAGAGAGAAAGAGAGAGAGAGAGAGAGAGAGAGCTTGTTGAATATAAATACAGAGTAGAAAGAAATGTGACGGGAAAGCTAGAATGACAGAGGGTGAAATAAAGCGGTGGACATGAAGAAAGGAAGTGAGAGAGATAGAGAGAAAGAGAGAAAGATAGAGAAAGGGAGAGAGCGAAATAGCAAGAGAGATAGAAAGAAACTGGGCGATGGGAAGAGAAAAAGCGAGAGAGAGAGAGAGAGTTGTGAGAATGAGAGATGAATAGACACATATTCTAAAACAGGTATATATTTCAAAAAGTGCGGTAGGAGTACAACGCCAAGGTGGAGAGAAGGAGGGGGGGGGGGAGCTATTTGTGGATGGATTACTTTATCCTTGTCACTAGCATTACCTTGGGTATTAGTTTAGTAAAGACGATAGCAATAGTAACCATGATTCTCGAATCTCTCTTACAGCACAGAAAGTATCTTCCAAACAAACAATAGCACACACAAAAAAAGATGACGCCATTTATACCGAAGAAGTCGATGCGTGCGTGCGTGTTTGTAAAACAGAACACTAAAAAGAAGTGAGTGGTGGCTGTGGTGGGGGGCGGGGGGGGGGGGGGGGGGTAAACGAATTGGTACAGGGTTGGTATTCAGATTTTTAAAAAAAGTTTCCACATACATTTTTTTTAAATTTAAAAAAAAACAACATAGAAAAACCTAGCAATTAATGTTCGGAATGCTTTTTGACCCATTTCCCATCATCCTTACGAGATGAAAATTGGCACATACACGTGTGGACGTGTTACCGATAACAATACATTTTTTTTCACATTTTCATTATTATTCCTCGCATCAAATTCATAAATCAGTTTTTTTGCTGTTTTTAATTTTTCATTACATTAACTTCGTTATTTTTAGTGGGCCAAAATTTTCTTAATAATCAATAATAATTTTGGGGTTAAATTCACAAATTTTTACCAAAATAATTCGAAAACAAAAATGCCAGAAAAATGAATATAAAGATTTATTTACATAAAAAATAACTAACATATTCCTTGGGGATTGTTCCAATAATGAAAAACGTGCTAAATAAAGGCATACATTTCACTTAGCCCTCTCATTCTTTTGGGTTTAGATTATTTTTCTTAAAAAGAATTAGAATAATCTAATATAAACCCATGCCAAGCCACTGGATTTAGAAATCTTTCTGGCATAAATGTAAATATATATTTAAATAATGATCATTGAGAAAAAAAAACAATAATGATAATAATGATAAAAAAAAAAATTGGATAAAATTTATTTCAATGAATTTGAACGAAGTATAAAGTTGGGTGATGGGCGCCATTCTTTTGTGTGTGGCGAAAAATTGTGTGAGGGAGAGAGAAAGAGAGGGGGAGATCTTTGATTCAGAACTGATATTAAGAGTGTATTAAAATGAACCAGCTGGCTCTTACGTCTTACGTCCAGGACGTAAAGTGGTGGATCAATGGAGGGGGTGCACACCAAGATCCTGTCCGAGACTAGACACGCAGAGGCAAAAAGAGTTTCGATCACGGCAGTCACACGCGCTACGGTACTTCTCATCGCCTGCGGATTTTCCCCGTTGATCATTAACGTGTTGGTGGCTCGCTCTTCGTATTCCTGCCACTGTCGCCCGGTAGCACAAATTCCAGACTATGGGCCCGAACACCAGGGCCTTGGCGAGACAGGCTTTTGCGCAGATTGCTTCCTCCCCACCGAGTCTCGGGGTGGCCTCTTGGCAGCGCAATTAAATCTCAGACGTACAACAGGGGATGTCCCCCATGCATAAGCCCACCGGTGTACTCGTAATGGAAGCGTATCGTTGGTTGACACACTTCACCATCTTTCAGGTCCAGAAATGTTTATTTTAGAACCAGAAGAATTCCCTTGACTTTGTATTAAATGTATTACTTCCTAAGACAATTGCACAGGACAGGAAGACATGGCGGAGTTTTTGTTGCAGCCTCGGGCTTCAGGGAGTGACAAAAAAAAGTAAGTGACTGAGTACCAACTAAGGCCGCAATGACCCATTTTATCCAGCGACTTGATTGGTAGAAGAAGAAAAAAAACTAGGTCTATGTGTAAAAACCTAGGAGTATCAGCCCGGCAAGACACGAGGAGAGCAAGCGAGGGCCAATTTTTTCTTCTTCTCTTCATAAAATGGCGAGGGACGATATCTATAATAATACAAGCGTATTTAATCGCTAAAGTAAACAGAAAGGAACAAGCCCCCGATCGCGTTTACTCGGGACCGGCTTGAAAGAGAAAACTTGGCGTAGCGAAGGAAAAGAAAGGCGGAATGAAAAGAATGATACATCTTATTCCGGGAAGTTCCGTAGCGCCTCACAAAAATTGAAAAAGAAAAAAGGAAACGTTCATTCTTCTGTTTACTCTTGGGGGGCGCTGGAGTGACCGAAGCCGTCTCTTTAGCCGCCCGGATAAACACGCTCTCCGCCTGCACTTAGCGATGATCTTTTCAATGCGGCATGAAACGGACGGTCCCGTGATCTGAATGAGTCGGCGGGGACTTCTCGGCATGTTAGACGCCCCCCCCCAACCCTCCCAAAGGGGGTCAGCCCCAGCACGTGCGCCCCACAATGAGGTCCGCGGCCGGTGGAGCGTGAGCCCGCGTGCAATAGACGAGCAAAGGGCGAGTCCCACAGGGAGGTGGCCGAGTGAGGGAGCACATGGGGCGGCCCACTTTCGGTAATTAAATACTAGACTGTCTCTTGTTTTTTTATGAACCCCTCTAAGTTATTTCTAAAATACTAAATGTTACTTGAAAATCTGTTCCCTAACTCACCCCCCCCCCACACGTCCCGCCGCGCCCCCAGGCCCACAAAGCCCCACCATTTAAAAAACAAAAAAAGGCAACCGGTAACTTGGTGTGTGGAGGGTTAGCGAGGAAGCTTTGCATGTATCAACACCGTGATCTCGGAGATGAGGTCGGAGATCTTCGTAGATCCCCGTAGATCCTCGGAGGCTCAACGGAAGATCACGACAGTTGCTCGCCGTTAGATTACCACCAATAGGGAGATTGGCTTAGGGAGAAGTGGGGGGCTAAATTGAAACGCCTATGGGCTCTTTTTTTATATCTCCCTTAAAGTGTTGTCACTCGCCTTTCGTAACGTTCTTTCTTTTTTTTTTTACCATCGCCACTTTTTCCCTCCATCACTAAAGTCCAGATAAGTAGGGAACAATCCAAAAGGATTTGTGTGTTGTTTTGATTTATTAAGTCAGCCATTTCGTCGATTGACAAGGTCGCCACCGGCGGTTCATTGGTCACCCCACACGAGTCGGATAAACTGATACACAGAAGTCAACGCCGATTAGACTTAAGGTCATTGATAATTTCCGAAGGCAGCTCTAATGAGAAATAGTGTTCAAATGTTTTCTGAGGGCAGCACTAATGACAAAAAATGTTAGGATTCAATGGATTCCAGGATTCGAACCCAGAACCTTCGGTTCTGTCGCTCACAGATAACGAAGTTTAAGAATGTCTAGGCCACAGAATAGATATGTAACAGAATGCGCAATCGCATATTTTTCTGTTTCCGGAAGTAATACCGACGCCATACTGTTTAAACGCAGCGGCCCTGGTTACACTATATATTGATGCTTATTTACAATGTCTTTTTCTACAAATCTACTAGTTCGAAAACCCAAAGCTAATGTTTCAGGCAAAGGTTACAAAAACTGTTGTGTAATAAACTGCAACAATGATGCGAAAACGATTGATTATCGTACCGAGCTACGCCTAGGCCTAGGCTATCTTTTCAAATATATCAGTACCAGTATCATTTTACATCATATAGGCCTAATCCTATAATGTTGAAAAGCAAATGGGTAATTAAGTCAAATATAATTTATATAAAAGTAAGACTATAACGAAATATAATATAGGCCCTATATATAGGCTATTGTATATATTTATGGTACGCCTAGATATCCTTTCTCATTTTTACTATAGTAGCGTCTCTAGCGACCGCTGCCTTGCGTCGAAAAAAAATGGCGGAATCGAGCTTCACTTTTAGTGGCTGCGCATATAAGATTGCGCATTCTGTTCTATACCTATTCTGTGGTCTAGGCTATGTACTGTCATTTGGTCAAGGCTATGTACTGTCATTTGAGCACAATTCAAACCTGAAACATTCAAAGCGACTTTTCAACACATTGTGGAACTTTGGCTTGGCGGGCCAACGCTCTGTGGAATTTCAATATGGGGGCCAACGCTAACTTGAACTTCGGTAGCGCGGGCCAACGCTCGTCAGATATCCCGCCACGGCTTGACTGATACATTCATAATATGTTTACCTTTTTAATGGAATTTATACTCAATATAAAAAAAATATTTAAACGAATTTCTAGGGGGGGGGGGGGGGGATTTACACATCATTTTTCGAACTTTCTGCTCCTATTACGACTTGTATCAAACTATAATCAAACTTCCACTATACACTCTTCATGTTATGGATACATTTGTGAGCTGCTTATCTTGCCAACTTCTCTATAATAAAAAAATTACCCATGAGAGGCTCCAATGCCTTTCTTTTTTTCTTTTTTTTTTATGTTTATAACAAACACTGCGTCCCACGGATAACTTGACTTCTTATAGTGTATCCGATACCGACATCAAACAGCTTTTTTTGTGAATCCTTTCCGAAAAGATACACGGTTGCTCCCCCCTCCGCCATTTACTCCTCCCCCCCCCCACACACACCCCCTTCAGAATAGTACGTGGGTTTAAACAAAGCTGGGGGGGGGGGGGTCGCAGAGCTCTTTAAGAGATTTTGACTTCAACACCACCGGCCCCATCTGAGATATACCCTCTCCGCCTCCACCTCCCTTCGCCACACCCACTACTACCACCCTCACCCCCCTACCCCCCCCCTGCTTCGCCGACTGCGTTTTTGACCACATGAAGAAAACTTACTGTTGACCAAACGTGACTTCAGCACCTTGAGTCGCCTACAGTCCATGTCCATCTCACTTCTTCTCTTAATTATTAAAAAAAAAATAAAAAAAAAATCAAACGGCATCCACTGCCAGCGTAAAAATCCACTCTTCCACTCTGTGAAACAAGACTCTCCATCAAAATTTCATTCTTTTCTTCATTTTGAACACACACACACAAATATAATTCATTTTGTGTATCATTCGCCCATCGTTTCTTTGATGTGCCGCCGCGATATTTCAGTTTTTTTTTTTTGCAATGGCGCCCTCTTTTATACATTTTTTTGCACCCCATCCCCACCCTCCTCTACTCTAACCCTCACGCTCCCTCCCCCCCCCCTCGACGACAAGTTATAAAAGATCGCAGGTTTAAGCAAATTTTAAATAAAGACGGACGGAAAAATTGCTTTCTGGAAAAAAGGTGACTACGGCAAATATTTTTCAGGAATGGAGTTTGTCTATGCAACAAAAAGTTTCTTTTATAATTTTTTTTTTAGTGTAGAATCTACACTGTAGATGAACCCATCCTTTGTTACTAGACATACTCCACCTCCCACCCACTTTTTGCACCCATCTACCCCCCCCCCCCCTTCTATTAGGTACCATACGACGCCACGTGATGTGTGCACAGTCAAAACGCCAGGATGATATCTAGCACGCTCCAACACAGAATAATAAATAATTTGATACAGCCGCACATCAAACCGGGTCGTCCTATAGACTCCATGATTTTTTATTTTTTTTGGGTGTGGGGGGGGGGGGGTATGTTGACATAAAAGTTTCTATGCACAGAAATGAACATCTTTGAAATCTGACCACATTAAATAGTTCAATGTAAAGACACAAAGACATAACATATAAAAAGAAAAAAAAAAGTAAGCAAATGCCGAAAGTTAGTCTTATCAAATACTATAATAAGATGGACCGCTTGCTTTAATATTTCTGGTATTTGATAACTTGAAACTCACTTAGTTTCGGAATTTCTGATCGCACTGAGTCCTCTAGACTTCCGGTTTGGTAATTTGCTGTGATTTTCTCAACGGAGAATTAAGATTAAAATTGAAAGTTGTATACAGCGGAATCTTTTCATGCAAATCGTAAGGAGCGTAGAAGTCATTCAAGTCAGCCTTATAGGTTGCGCAGGGGAAAAATACAACTACATATAAGCTCTAACAATAGAGAAAACGGTTTATCTTATTATAGTCTTTGGTCTAATTTATTAATAGCAGAATTTTGTGTTCCCAAGTTTGTTTATTATTTATTAAAACAACCAAAAGGAAAACAAAACGAGTAAAGTTATAAGTTCATAAAGGTTAAGCCAATGGGAGAAATGAAACTATATTGTCATCACAGGAAGATGGTCGAGCGGGAAAGGGTGGAAAGTTCAAGGACGTTGAATTTGGCATGTCCTGCTCGGTTATTTGACATAAATATGCAGTTTGGGTGGCGGGGAGGGGGGGGAGGGGATCAAAATCTCCCCGTCACCTCCATTAATCCAACGAGATTTGTAAAAAAAAAAAAACTTTATACATTTTATTTTTTTGTTGAAAAGGTGTAAAAATAGATCAACGAGCTGCAATTAACAACCGTAAATGTCCGTACATGGGGAAGGAAGTATTTTGTCACCTGCATGCAAGTTGGGGATTAGGATTAACACCTTCTGGCCCCCTTTTGTCGCACTAATTCATTGACTCCATTTAATTCATTAAATCCAGACTCCACCCCCCCCCCAACATCTCTCCCCCAACCCCCCTTAAAAAATAATAGATGTTGTATGTTTTCAAACGGAAAGAAAAAGTTCTTTTACAGAATCATAATGCTAATTGTTCTGGCTTTCTTTAAAGTCGTTGTCTTCGTAGAGATTTTTCGAGTTTTAATACAAATCGTTTGCGGCTTCGGAGAAGGACTGTTGTCTTTTTGAAATGTTGAATTTTTTTTGAGTGCTTTTCAAGCAGAAAATAAAATGTTTCCGCTGAAGTACGATTTAAAAAAAAAAAGATCAATACAAATGTTATTGTATGTTAATGGGCAACAATGGGTCGTTTGCTAATGACGTTCATTAATGAGAGAGAGAGAGAGTGAGAGAGTGAGAGAGAGAAAGAGAAAGAAAGGGAGAGGGAGAGAGAGGGAGAGAGAAAGAGAGGGAGAGAGAGAGAGAGGGAGAGAGGATAAGAACTTACGAATAAGGGTTTGCGATTTAGTGGATAATATATCCATGGATTATAAGCGAGGTTTTATATAGAATAGACCGCAGAAGCGAGCAATGGAAAAAATATTCATAAATTGACACATGCGTAGGCAATATATTTAATATGCAACTATCCGGTTATATTTTAAAACCAAGTTTTAAAAAAAAAGTAATTTTTCAAAAATGTACAGTCAAAAAGGTATATTTTATATGTAGAATATGTAAATTGTGTGTATGTTTGTTTGTGTGTACAAATCATATCGGAATACATTTATGTAAGAGAATGACCTTGTACAAGGGAGAAATCTAAAAATGTAGACTAGTAGGAACAAAAAAACGAACAAAGAGAAGAGAGAGTTGTGGAGAGAAAGTTTCAGCCAAACGTATCATATAATGTCACAGACGCTCCTTCAATACAGAAGATTAGTGCGGCAAATATGGACGATGCAGAAGGCGTTCTTAAAAAATACATTGTCTCTATATGTGTGTGTGTTGTTGTTTTTTTGTTTTTTTTGTGTTTTTTTGTGTATCTGTTTACCAATTAGTCTAGATCTAGTCGAATTTGTTTTCAAATTATCTAAAAAATAAATTATATTAAAAGATAAATAAATACATAGGAACATAAAAAAATAGAAGACTTTGTGTGTGTGTGTGTGTCCTCTTAACCTATATTTCATCATCTCTTCCCCCTTCCCTGCTCTCCATCCCCCCACCCCCACATCTCTCTAATACATACCCTTCATTTATTTTTATTAGTAAAATTAGGATGACATTTCCGTTAAGTATGACAGGTCTGTCCAGGTGTGTGTCACGTGATTGGTTTATTAGCCACACGTTCCCGTGGTCAGATTTGTAAAAAAAAAAATATTGTCACGTCTCCGGGAGTGACATGCCTTACACACTGGCATGCTTTATGACATCGTAACCGTCCCCGCCTCCCTCTCTCTATCCCCGACCCCGACCTCCCCAGACCCCCACATACTTCTCTGTCTCCCCCCCCCCGTCCACTCCCCGACCGCCCTCTTTTTGTTTCTCTTCTGACCCGTGACTCAAATGCATAGTTGTCCGAAGCCTACTGTCTCTATTAAACGACTAGAAACCCTACCATGTCTTCACAATAACAGATTCATACAACAACAACAATAAATAAAACGAACCATTCCAGAAAAGAAAGAATTGTGACCAGGGGATTAAAGGAATCCACATTCTTCCTTAACCCTTCCCGTACCGACCTACTTCTATCTATGTTGCCTTCAGTTCCGCTATATACGCGCCCGGGACTGTAAGGGTTAACATAATTTTATACAAGCTAAATTACCCGGCGTTGCCCGGGGTGAAAATATAACAGGCCTGTATAAGCTACAGATTAACAAAAAAAATTATCAACTACAATGAACGGAAGGCTATAAATCTAATAATTTATTTTTTTACTGAAGACTTTTAAAAAAGTTTTGAGCTACAACATATGTATTCAGAAAGAAGAAAGGAGAATGAACACTTTATTTTTCCATATTGTGAATAGCGAATTTATATACAGGATCGGGGTTGTCTATGCATATAAGTACTCTTTCTTCCCGAGTGGCGTTCGGGCATGAGGAATGGGTTGCCTGAACAAACCAGGAAGACCAGTAACTTAACATCATTTAAAACATTAATAAAAATGCAAGACTAGACTCGAACCACGGAAGAGCGTAGGACGCAATAATCTTTTTTATAGAAGGACCGTCTGTAATTTATATAAGATAAGACATTCTAAGCCCCTTATAAGGGGGGGGGGGCTATATTATATTTGAATTTCATATCCATCATAGTTAGGCACTATATTCTTTTGACTCCCTAGGTTTAATAAACATGCTTTTTTTCAATATTATTTATGAACTTTAACAAACAAATTTTTTACACCTTCATACACACCGTTTCTTTTCTAACACCCAACATAGAATTGTCATGCATTCGATAAAATTGCAAGGTCAAAGATCATAAGGTCAGAATTAAGGGACAGTGCCGTTTGAAGGCATCAAAGGAATACCTTACGTTCCCAGCAGGTAAAGGTCACTGTTGGGGAGAGGGGGGGGGGTGAGGGTGATGTGAGAATATTGAAGGATGCGCCGGACATGTATGGGCATTGTGTCAACCGGCTCACGGTCTACGACAGTCTAGAATATTCGCTGCCACTGCAGGGTTTGAAAAGTGTCACGGGTGTACCAGGAGTGTCACGGTGTGTTAGAAGTGTCACGGTGTGTTAGGAGTGTCACGGTGTGTTAGGAGTGTCACGGTGTGTTAGGAGTGTCACGGTGTGTTAGGAGTGTCACGGTGTGTTAGAAGTGTCACGGTGTGTTAGGAGTGTCACGGTGTGTTAGGAGTGTCACGGTGTGTTAGGAGTGTCACGGTGTGTTAGGAGTGTCACGGTGTGTTAGGAGTGTCACGGTGTGTTAGGAGTGTCACGGTGTGTTAGGAAGGTCACGGTGTGTTAGAAGTGTCACGGTGTGTTAGAAGTGTCACGGTGTGTCACGGTGTGTTAGGAGTGTCACGGTGTGTTAGAAGTGTCACGGTGTGTTAGGAGTGTCACGGTGTGTTAGAAGTGTCACGGTGTGTTAGAAGTGTCACGGTGTGTTAGAAGTGTCACGGTGTGTTAGGAGTGTCACGGTGTGTTAGAAGTGTCACGGTGTGTTAGAAGTGTCACAGTGTGTTAGAAGTGTCACGGTGTGTTAGAAGTGTCACGGTGTGTTAGAAGTGTCACGGTGTGTTAGAAGTGTCACGGTGTGTCACGGTGTGTTAGGAGTGTCACGGTGTGTTAGGAGTGTCACGGTGTGTTAGAAGTGTCACGGTGTGTTAGAAGTGTCACGCATTCTTACAGCTGTTGCTGTCTAACGTTGTTTTTATTTTTCGTATGATACTAGACTAATCTTAAACGAATATTCGCGATGTGGTTTCCGAACAACACCTTCTTCTAAATAAGTTCATTCTTAATGTGTTCCACGATTTATTTCATTTTTGAACGCAAATTAATTTGCAACAAATTTTTTTTTAATTTACTCACATCACAAAAAAAGAAATCGAATTCAGGAAGGATAAAAAAAAAAGAAAAAAGAAAACACAATACTTCTACCGCTGCCACCAGATTCTATAAACAGATTTAAACTTTTGAAATCGATATGTATATATATATATATATAAAGTAGGATTTTGGTGTGTGTGTGTATTCCGCTTCCCATTGGTTAATTGAAAGACACGTGACCTTATCGTCTCACATTTTACTTTTGCGATCTCGCTTTCGGCACGTGTCTTCCCCAGCTGAGTGCCTTCCCTAGCTGAGTGGTTAGCTTATCCGACTGACATGCGGGCGACCTGGGTTCGATTCCCATCTGATTTTCCATGAATATTACTTTTATTTAAAAGATTTTAAAGAATTTTAGGATTTAAAGCTTTTCAAAAAAGTTTTCAGTAAACAAAATCTAGTAGAGTCTAAATTTTAGACGAATGCGGGAGACGGGTGTTCGATACTCAGCCAGGGATAGTCCTAACGTTTGGCTAAATAATAATACATGATTTAAAAAAAAACGACTATTATATTTATTTCAAATACTTTCTTTAATGTTTTCAATAAAAAGAAATGATTAGATTTTGAAAAATTATTATAGCAATCTGTTCATTGTAGTTTATACAAATTTTATCTGTAGTTCTAGGAGCTTATATTTTTCCCCGGGCAACGCCGGGAAATTTAACTTGTATTATTATAATATACTAGCCACCTCCCCACGTTCCTGTCTCTCCTTCACCTACCCGCATCAAAACATTCGTTTGCCCCCTCCCCCTCCCCATTCCTCTGTGCCTCTGATGCAGCTCACGGTAAACAAACCGCCCACATTCGTTCCAACCTTTCCACCTCAACAAAAGAGTCCGAGCGACACCCCTGCCCCCACCCACCCTCGCCACTCTTCATCATCTCCGTGTTCCCCCCCCCCTCCCTCCACCCACCCTCGCTCTTTTTACAAAAAACTCGTCACGGAATTAACACCTAGGGATGTTAAACACAGAAAATACCTTTGCTAAACCTTAAACATCCCCCCCACACACTCCCTCCCCCCTTTTTTTTCGATGTGTCCACCCACACCCTCTCCCAACAGACACACCTTGCCCCTCCCCCTCAAGGTTTTGATCCCACACCCTCAATATAGAACGATGCTACTTCACCTCCAGGATCTGCCCCTGTTGCTGCTGGAAGCTCACGTCATTATCGCTCATTGCTCAGCGGCGGAGAATAAGGGTGGCTTTGAAAAGTTGATAAATTACATAACAAGGTATAGATCAATGCACAACATTCCTTCATCAAATCTTAATGGGTATGTGGGGTAGTTTAACATCATTAATGGAGTAGGGGTACGGTAGCCGAGCAGCAGCGCGTTCGACTGGCGATCCAAAGGAACTGCGTTCGAATTCGAATTTTTTCGCCGGGACTTGAGGGTACCCCTGAGACTGACCAGCTCTGATGGGTACCTGACATTAGTTGGAGTAAAGTAAAGGCGGCTGGGCATTGTACTGGCCACAGGGCCCTCGAGAGAAAAAAAGATGCCGGTACGAGATCTTTTCTGGCCCAACAATTTTTTTTCTAACACTAGTTATATCTATATGATTTATTTGTATTACATTTACAGACATTTGAAAAATTGGGAATCTTTATTAAAGGTCTGTGGACTACATGGTTGGGCATTGTGCTTGCCAAACAATCGCTTTGCGATATGTGGCCACGGAAACGTGTAAACTCTCCCTTGGTTAATAGGTCTGAAAAGGGCCCATTGCCTTCTTTTTTGTTTTAACGCTATAAACTCACTCTTTTACCCCTTCCTCCTTTCTTCCACTATCATTCATAATTCGGAATAACAAATCCGCCCTCACTTCTACCTCCCCTTCCCACCCCCCACCCCCAAATGTCACTCTTCTCACTAGTACTATAACCACCTGATTCTACTTAAACAGCGTTAACCTCACCTTTACCAACCCCCACCCCCCCCGGCTCTTACACACCGCCTCTCGATAGTTTCCGAAGACGTCTTCCCGTAGGATTTTGTCACCTTCAGAAAAACTCCAATTTCTTCACGGCGTACATTTTTCACTAAAGAAAAAAAAATTCCTAGGGCCGTATTTCTAAAAGGTGCCGCCCCCCCCCCCCCCAACCCACCACTACCAACATCTTCCTTCACCAATTTCGGACGGCACCCCTTCCCTCTCTCCTCCTCCCACATGCACACTTTCATTCACCAGCCCAGGTTCGCCTCGAACGAGACTTTTTGGTGTTTCTCGTTTTCTTCTCTTTTTTTTTTTTTAGATACTGACTGATAACTTGACTTGTCCACAGAGCCCAGCACGCGTGCTAGTGATGTCCAAGCAGAGAAGGAACATCGGACAAACAATGAGGGGGGCACGGGAGAACTACATCAAAAGCGCTTCGGCGGGACGCTTCCAAAAAAAAAAAAAAGAACATAGAAGAAAAAATGCACAATAATCACATGTGATCCTTTCACTGAACAAATTTACCTTCTTGATCAAACAGTTTGGGCTTACCCCTCCCCCCCCTCTCACCTCATTCCTACAACTCCCCTCCCCTTCAATACCCCCCCCCCCCCCCACACACACACACCGTTACCTTCCCTACTACTTTCCACCAAAAGGAAAACATGTTTTTTGCTTCTGTCGTTGGGAGCATCGCTGTGGTAGTTTTTTTTTAAATTGCGCCACACTCTCCCCTATCCGTCTTTGCGCAGAAAGCGCCCATCTCCAGCAAACTGGCATGACCTTATCCCTACCCCCTAGTGCCCCCACACCCTCTCTCAACCGCCAAACCTTTTTTTTTAGGTGGGAGGGAGGGGGGTTTCACTTTTTTTTTTACGTTGGACTGAAGGTGTGACGAAACTAGTCAGCCAGAGTTATGCGCCCTTCGTGCTGTGGGGTGGACGGGCGCCCCCTTTGAAATTGAGAAAGTGTTGGGAGGGAGGGAGGGAGCGGGGGGAGTGGAGGATTGTACACACGACACATTCAAGACATGATCCATCTGTGAGTGTTTACCAGTCTGTGTGTGTGTGTGTGGTTGTGTGTTTGTGTGTGATTGTGATCTGTGAGGGAGAAAACTATCTGCGCATATAAAATATTGCTAGTTAAGTTTTTTTTCTTCTTCTTGCCTTTTGTTTGTTATTGTCTTGTTGTTGTTTTTTTTATGTGGTGTAGTACCCACCGTGGGAGAAAGGTGGTCGAGTGGCAGCGCCTTCGACTGGCGATCCGAGGGGTCGAATCCTGTTGTCACTAAGTCTACCCAGCTCAGATGGGTACCTGACATGAGTTGGGGTAAAGTAAAGGCGGCCGGTCATTGTGCTGGCCACACATCTTCTAGTATGCCGTGGCCACAGAAACCGGTGAACGCTGCTTCAACAGCCCAGATCAGTTTGGTCAGAAGGGTACTTTACTTTACTTTACTAGTACCCACTGTGGTTTCGGAGTTGTAAATCCAACACTTGACTCTAATACCACGGCGGAGAGAAAGCCAATGGGACAATTTTACCTGGTATCTGGTCTAAGTCAAATGTGTGTGTTCTCGGTAACCATCAATTGCATCACTTTTGTTGCAGATACAGGTAAATATACTTGGGAGGTCAAGGGTCAAGGTCAAACACTGGATTTTTTATTTAGGGGGTGGGGGGTGGGATTACTTTATTTTAACTTATACATTACAGACGCTCCTTCTATAAAGAGGATTATTGCGTCCTACGCTCTTCCGTGGTCCAAATCTAGTCTTGCATTTTTATTAATGTTTTAAATGATGTTAAGTTACTGGTTTTCCTGGTTTGTTCAGGCAACCCATTTCCATGCCCGAATGCCACTCGGGAAGAAAGAGCACTTATATGCATTTGTTCTCGCATAAGGGACAATGAAAGTGTTTTTGTCTTTAAGTTTATCTCAGCATTGGAACAGGTTGTTATTGGGTTGTATTTCTAAATTTGAGTTTAATGTCTAATGTAATTTTACTACTATACTCTTTGCCATTCTATCCTCTAGTGCATAGGTTCTCAACCTTTTTCGGCTCACCGCCCCCTTTTACAATATTTTTCCACTCACCGCCCCCCCCTCTTTCCGCCCATCTGGCCTATAGTTTCCGCATTTTTTTAGGCGGACTAGACCTTTTGTGTGATTAATTATCTTGAAAAAAAATTGAAAAGGAAACATATTCAACTGTAAGAATTAATAGATCAAAAAATTGCCTTAACAAAAGGTTTAAATAAATCAATATTAATGCGAATCCTTTGCCTGGTGTGTTGCTAGCAATTTGTCTATTTTTGTTTCAATTTTTGGTCTAATTATCAGTAATATTTGTTATATAATATTACAAAACAGAACTTGTTCGGCAGCAATATTGAATCAAATGTGGAAACATTTATTAGTTAAAGGGAGATAATTAGCCCGTATTATTTGATCTAATATTTTTGTTTTTTCTTTCTTTTATAAAAAAAAATGGCTTACAATTTATAACTTTGAAATGATCTAACTGTAAAAATATTTGAAAATTATATAAATATTATGTGACTAAAGAATTTATATGTATATTTTCAAACATTACACTAACTACCCAGTTTGTATTGATTACAATTTATCATTACCGCTTAACAATATTACTAGTCTCTCTTATATGTTTTAAAACACCTTAAGGACATTTCGGTTAAACTGAGATCAAAATATTATTAATATTAGCAGATGTTAGGGCGACAGTCCAGTGTACCAACCACAGGACCTGCCGCCGCACACTATATTTGCCAAATACTGACCCCTACTTCATCGAAAAGTCACTGCGATTCCTATTTCTTATTAAATATAATAATACTAGTGGTTATGCCCGTCAAAATGACGTAGAAACGAATGATTACAATGTGTTTTGTTAAGAGAGAAAGAAAAGAGACTATTACAATAAAGACAATGAACGTTTATTTTCGGTATTTAGTTTTTGTTCTTTTTAATTGTTTCTGGTCGGCCTGACCCTGGCATATGCATAATAATTGTTACTGTCAAGCTTCTGGTATTAAAACGTAGCGAACAGTTGTGTTGACTTGACTTGTTAATATTAATAATAGCCTATTAAATTAACAATAATATACTATCTAAAAGAAAACAAAAACCACAATACCAAACAATGAAAAGGTAAATAATAAAAAAGCGTAGAAAATAATAATTCAATACCATAAAAACTAAAGTGAGAACGATTTTTTTCGGTATTTAATTTTTGTTCTTACTTATTGTATTAATAAAACAGTTTTTAGAATGTTTCTTTCGGTATTTAGTTTTTGTTATTTTTAATTGTTTCTGGTCGACCTGACCCTGGCAAATGCATAAGAATTGTGGCCTCAAGGCAGGCCTGGATTAACCATTAGGCACACAAGGCACGAGCCTAGGGCACCAAGCGTTTGGGGGGCACCACAAGGCCTCAAGAAAAATGTGTATATAGTAAAAGCTAAGAGCAGAAAATTAACGAATTATTTAGTTTCAGTTAAGCAACAGGTGGCACAGGATTTTACTCACACCATAAATCCTCGTGATTAGTCTACTATAGGCAGAGGCATATTTAGGCATGTTTCACATGTTCCTATGGAACAGGGGCCCCCACACTAAAGGGGCCCACACACATTCCAAAATAAAAATATTAGTATTTTCTTTCGGCAATTAGAACAGTGCTGTTGTAGAAGCGCACAATGAAAAAATACTGTGAATGGGAAATCAGATATTTGATTTTTAAGTGACACTGGCAGGGTCGAGTCCACGAGGGGGCCCCAACATAAATTTGGCCCTTAGGAACAGGGTCCCCACAATCCTAAATACGGCCCTCACTATAGGCTGTTCTGCAAATCCAGACACTGCATTAGTGCTTGAAAATGAAATTTGTTGAGACCCATTTCAGTCTGCTGAAGATGATGATAAAGATGAATATGATAAAGATGAAGATGATAAAATAAATCAAGCAGTAGATCCAGGACTGTGGATTGACGTCTAGGCTGATGTTGTGGCTTACTGGGTCGACTGTGGGTCCACTAACTGTCAGCATCATTATGGTCCCTTTGATAAACCTTGCCGTGTTTATGCTGGAGGAAAAATAACACTCTTCTATGGCACAAAAGTAAATGGTGAGCAGTAGGCCTATAAGAGAGAATGGTTTTTGTATTCACCATCCACAGGATCTGTGTACTGCTTTGTTTGTAAACTTTTTGCGTCTAAAGGTTCCACAAGTTTGGAATATAAAATTGGGTTCAGTGACTGGAAAAATAACATTAAAATTGATAATCATGAACAAAGTCAACTCATAAAGACTGGATGTTATATACATAGCTCATCGACTACAAAAGCTGGAAGAGCAAGTAAATGAAGAGTACAGTTACTGAGAAGATGTTTTGAGGCGAGCAGTAGCGGTTATTTGTACTATAGCTGAGCTTGGTCTGGCTTTTAGAGGGACAAATGAAAAATTTGGATCTTTACAAAATTGAAATTATCTAGGATTGCTGGAGTTGGTCAGTCAGTTTAATCCTTTTTTAGCATCACACATTACGAAATATGGAAATTCTGGAAAAGGAAATCCTTCTTATTTATCCAAAACTATAAGTGAAGAACTGATTGAAATAATGTCCCAAAAAGTCCATGAAGTAATTGTAGATGAAGTAAAGGCATCCGGTTATTTCAGCTTGTCGGTAGACTCAACACCCGATATTTCACATATAAATCAGTTAAGAGTTGTTCTTCGATATGTGGTCGACGGATAGCCCATTGAGCGCTTTTTTACTTACTTGCCCCTGCAAAGTCACAACGGTGAAGGTATGGAGAAAGTGTTGCAGTACTTACGTGAAGTTTTCAATATTGATTTTGCGAAATGCAGAGGTCAGTCATACAATAACGCAGCTAATATGTCTGTGTGCTACAAAGGCATGTAGAAAAGAATTCTAGAGGAAAATGAGTTTCCTTTATACATACCCTGTGCTTCCCATTCACTAAATCTGGTAGGCAGAAATGCCATTGACTCTTGTTTAGAGGCAATAAACTTCCTCCATACAGTGCAACTGATCTATACATTTTTCTCAGCTTCAACAAACAGATTGAAGATTCTGAAAGGATGCCTTGTGAATGAAACGCTGGTAAAGTCTCTTTCCGATACCAGATGGGAAGCACATGCTGTTGCAACTGAAGCTATTCTAAAGTTTCATCCTCAGATTATAGAAGCGTTAGAATGTTTACAAGAAGACAAGTCACAGAAGGGGGACTCCAAAAGAGAAGCAGAAAACATTGAAAAGAAGATGCAAGAATTAGAATTTGCTCTCATGCTTGTCTTTTGGGAAGAAGTGTTACAACATTTTCAAAGGGTCAGTCAAGCTCTACAAAATGAGCATGTGAAATTGAAAACGTGAGCTGATTTATATTCTTCACTAGCTGATCACTTGCATGAATATAGGAATGAATTTGAAAGATTTGAAGAAGCTGCAAAAGAAATAACACCAGATGTGGATTATAAGTCAACGAAAGTCAACAGTAAACGAAAGACAGTGGTCATTGATGGTGATGCCCCTGAGGTATCTCTGAATGCCAGAGACAAATTTCGTATATCTACTTTCTACGCCATTGTTGACAAACTTGAGACAGAGATAGATGAGTAGACGAGGACAGGTTTACAATGATATAGCAGTTCGATTTTCTTGTTTGGTCGATGTATCAAAATCATCTCAGTGTTGTGAAGGGCTAATAAATGCTTATCCTGAAGATCTGAACAATCATTTATACACTGAACTACAACATTCCCACTCATATATTCGCCACAAGTTTGGTGCATCAAAATCTGAAAACAACACGTTCAGTCATGCAGAATTATGCAACCCAATAACAACCTGTTGCAAAGTTCAGATAAATATAAAGACAAAAATATTTTCCTTATCCTTTATGTGAGAGCAAATGCATTTAAGTACTATTTCTTCCCGAGTGGCATTCGGGCATGGAATGTGTTGCCGGAACAAACCAGGAAAACCAGTAAATTAACATCATTTAAAACATTAATAAAAATGTAAGAATAGACTCGGACCACGGATGAGCGTATGACACAATTATCTTCTTTATAGAAGGAGCGTCTGTAATGTATAGGCCTAAGATAAGATAAGAGTTAGAGACAACATCGAGTGTGCTTTTCCAAATGTAGAAATTGCCTTGCGCATATTTTTAACATTAATGGCTACAAACTGTTCAACTGAGTGCTTTTTTTCTCAGTTGAAACGTACAAAAAAATCCAAGTAGATCGACAATGAAACAAGAAAGGCTTGATTCCTTATCTCTGCTGGCTCCAGGGCTTTTTTACGCCCTAGGCGAAAACAAATTCTGGGGCCTCATTAAAGTGCCTTCGGCGGGAATAAACTTAGTAGGCCTAGTGTTAGGTCATACTTTCCTATTTACTAAGACAACTAAAATAAAATACGCTTCGCCTTTCAATACCTAGATCTAGTAATTCGTCTGCTGCTTATGCTAGTACTAAACTTTAATTTATTTTATATCTTTACATCCCCAAATATAAAAAAAATCCTCAATTATGCGCCCCCCCCCCCACCTAATTTTGCGCCCTAGAAGGCCGCCTAGGTTGCCTATATGCATAAGCCGGCACTGTCTGCTGATAATTGAGGCAGACTTGTTGCGTAAAATTAACTTTGATAATGTACTCAAAAACTTTGCCAGAACTTAATCTCGAAAAAAGAACTTTAAAATGTAAATGTGTGCTCTCTCTGATTATCTCATCTATTAAAAAAGTTACAGTATTTTTGTGTATTATTATTACAAAATTATTTAACTATTAATTTTAATACAGAAATACCTTATTGTAGGTTTTATATGTGTGATAGTAGTACAAACATGTGTTAGGTTTTTCTTTGTTAATTTTTTTGCATAATATTGAACATACCAGCGGTCAGTGGAGGATCGGGGGCCCGGGGCAGAAGGGGGCACCCATGTGGGTTTGTGCCTAGGGCACCAAGATGGCTTAATCCGGCCCTGCCTCAAGGACTGGCGTAGTGTGTAAACCGCCGATACATTCCCATTAAGAATACACTGGCGGGCGAACGCATGGGGCACAGCCCACGCAGCGGGTCCGAGGTCCATTACACTGTCGAGAGGTCACTGGTCTCGGTGGGGAGGAAGCAATGGACGCTGCAATCCCGTCTCGAGAACCACCCGGTGCCTGGATGCATGTACCTATAGTAGACCTATAGGATTTGTTTTTTTAAAGTTCTTATAATTTTTTATTTTTTTTTACATTGAAGATTATTCAATTCTGTTTTCTGTTATTGCTTTGAATTCATCTATCTTTCCATGCATGTTTTTGCTGATAGCTTTATTATATTAAATGTTATAAATTTTCTACTAAAGCAGCATACAAAATTACCTACTGACACATGAAAATTGAAAAATAAAAAGCTCTCAACGAATCCTTAAGATCATGCATGAGAGTAAAGTAAACATTGTGATAGTAGAAAAACCGGAAAAAGAAAAGAAAAATGCTGTTCTGAAATGAACTAGGCATGCATGTTTGAATGTGTTATATAAGGCTTTTGAAGCTAGAATCTTGTGTAACAAATGTAGTTTATTCGTAGAATAATGATTAAACTGTCTCAATATGTAAAAATATACGATCAGTTCGGTCAGACGGGATACTTTACTACTAGCAGTAACACTAACAAATATTACTAATATTCCATCAAGTTAGTTTTGAAGACTTCTAGTTTCGCATAAAACAACATCACGAAAGTTTATTTGTCATAGATTAGCATCATGTGGAAAACATTTTGCAAGTTACATGTCATAGAAAAACAAACAATTTGTACTTGTGTTGACATTTGCAAATGACACTTCTTCATAAAGACACACCCCAACTCACCCCTCCCCTGGCCTTCCATTCCGGGGGGGGGGGGGCAGATTTAGTTTTTTCTCCCTCCAATGGCCGTTTTTTTCTATTAAAGCCCCGATTAATCCCTAAGAATACAATGGGTTGCTCTAAACGGAACCCCTCCCATCAATAAAATGTAGCCCCGGCGCATGATACTACGTTGATTTGATGGATCTGACTGACCACACAATGCTCCTTGGGCGCCCACTCTCTCTCTCTCTCTCACCACGATCAGCATCCCTCCTCACTGAACTAGGGCTCCCTCCCTCCCTCCCCCCTGCCAGTTTTCCTCAACGGTCTGACTACAAAGTCTATCTCAACAGACTGGGGGGTTTATTTTGGCAGAGGCACAACAGAAGGCAGTGTTTTCTTACAATTTCTCTCAAGATGAAGTTGAGCGCATGTATTTTTGTGTATGTGAGGTAGTGTTTTCATGTGTGTGTTGTGTGTGTGTGTGTGTGTGTGTGTTGGATTATGTATTTTGTGTTTGGAATAAATAAACAGAGAAAGATTTTTTTTTTGTTAATGGGGGGGGGGGGGGGTAATAGCGAGAGAAAAAGAGAGTTAAATAGAGAAAGAGTGAGAGAAATAAAGAAAATAGATGAAAGAGTGAAAGCGATCAGGAGAGAAAGAAAGGCGGAGACATAGATAAACAGAAAGATTGAGTAAAAGAAATCGAAGAGAAATAGAGAAATAAAGAGAATACTCGAGAAGGTAAAATAGAGAGGCCTTGTAGAGAAAGATAGTGAAAGAAAGAGAAAATGAGAGAAAGAAAAGGAGAAAAAGAGAAAGAGAATAGGCAGGAAGAGAAAAGATAGTAATTGAATGAGAGAAAGAGAGAATGATGAACAGAGTGAATGGAAAGTAAGATAGGGCGTGGCAGAAAGGGCCTTTTTTTGGGATTGTGGGGGCCCTGTTTCCGATGGTCAAATTTATGACATTGCTGTGTTAGCCTGTGTTTTGGGATGTGTGGGGGCCCCATTTTGAATCAATTTCCTCCTCCCCCCCCCCTCCACCGCATCTTCCCACTCCTAACCATTTATTAGACTGTTACACAACAAGCAACACTAGTACATGAAATTAAGGATTTCTGCGGATTTCTGCGGTTAAAATAGAATTTCAGAAGAAACTTTGGATATTGATGCAACAAGGAAAACTCAATGAACAAGCAAGAACGAGTCTCTATGGTCTTGTGGTAGATGTTAGTTTGACCAACTCCGAAGTCCCCCGGTTCTAATACTGTTTAAAAAAACAACAACAAAAAAACGCTGTAATTATAATCCCAGGTTAGGGGGGGTTGGGGAGGGGGGATGTCATTGAGCCAACTCAGCTCTGTTGGATACCTGACATCAGTCGAGTCAGTAGGTAATTAAAGGCGGATGGATTTTGTGCTGGCCACACAAGCCGATGTATGCAGTGAGCCGTGGTGCTTCACTCGCCATATCAACAAAATTGGATTAAAATTTACCCTTAACCAGTCAAATTTATATTTAAATACGGTACTGTATCGTCAGCCATTTTGGTGTTTGAATGTAGGTCATCTTCATTCAAGAGAAAATTACTCTAACAACATCAACTGTGTACGAGTAATGTCCCTTGGTATAACATATATCACTAACTTCTAGCTTTAAACTTCCATTGTTATCCGTTCAAAACACGATATTACGAAACGTTTTATTATTATTGTTATATTGCCGGCTGGTCCAGCGGTTAGTTCACCAGACTGTCAACCAAAAAACAACTGACGCGGGCTCTATCCCTGCTACCGACGGATCGCTGTCGCCCTGCAGGAGTTTTGGGCCTTGTGAACGTAATAATCTTCTATCTAGAAGGAACGTCTGTAAACTTATAAGATATTAGTTCACATTTAAAAAAAAACAACTAAAATAGACAATTATAATTAAAATATAGAATTTCGGCATTAATTTATTGTAGTCAAGTCTATAAGAATTTTTTTTAAAAATAATAAAACAGCATCACAATCAAAACACAACACGTATATGTTTAAAAACAGAAAGAAGCTCAAGAGAAAATGGACTGAACAACACAATCCCCAACAGGAGACGACTGATCGCAACCTTACCAGACATGAACAGACCACCATACTCCGACTAAGGGCAGGACACAACAGACTATTGGACCACCAGCTCTGAAAAGGCCCTGAGTGCCCCTTGTGGAACTGGACTCCAGAATGCAGAGCGCATCCTGCAATGGTGTCCACTCCACAGAGAGGCCCGTAACCAGGCCTGGCCTCAGGGAGCCACCATGGAGGAAAAGCTTTGGGGCCGAAAGCCATTCCTACAGACAACAGCCCCGGTTCGTCGGAGAAACAGGACTGTCAGACACAGCAAAGGAAAGCGAAATGGAACGCAGGACAAGAAGAAATAAGCTAAGATAAACTGCATTGCCAACTTCAAGCGGAAATTGTTATACCACATCTCGCTGAAAATTCACAAAAACATTCTAAATGAAGCAATTCAAAACTGGAAAAGACAAGAATTTAAATTGATCAAAAGATTACATTTAAGTTTTTGTTACGTTAACAAACAACCAAAAACAGATAAACAGATGTAAATTATTCTGCAAGGGGGACATTATTCTTCCGATCACGTAATGGGTACTCATATTTCTTTTTAAAAAAAAAAACGTGTCTTCCCATCCCATTTTTTAAATCTCTTTTATTTCTCTGCCTTTATCTCTCTCTCTCTCTCTCTCTGTCTTTTTATCATTTTGGTCATTCTCTCCAATTTAATATCCAAAACAAGAGCAGTATTAAATCATCTCTGTGGTCATAGCATTGTCTGTGTGTGTTGATGTCCTTGCCACTAAAACCTTACAGGTCACTTAGTCAACTTTTCTCTGGTCTCTCCCCCTCCCCCACACGCCCCTCGCCTCGACCGCCCCCTCCCCCCCCTCGCTTCACAGCTCGTGGGATATCAGCCAACAGCCATTAAAGTTGTCAGGACCAGGACTGCTCACTGACCTCTAAAGGTGACCACACACCCGACCATTATTGTGATGCTCCTGCCCCCTCCCCCACCCAAACGCCTCTTCAAGCCAAACAAAACAACAGTTGTTGAAAACGTTACTCCTGATTATGTCATAAAAATCAATATAGCCCCCCTGCCTCCCTCACCTAACGCCTACTCACGCACCCTTCCCCATTCTCATACGCCACGCAAAACTTTTTTTTAAAAAAGCAACCACCTTTTGTTATTCAAATTCCTGAGTGGATTGCGACCGCTTTAAAAACCGTTTAAAATGAAAATTAGGCTCCTCCGTCATAACAATCTGCACACTCACTCTCCCTCTTTCTCTCACTCTCTCCTTCTCCCTCTCTCTCTCTCGCTCTATTTCACTTACACACAATGGACGTCATTGTCATAAGATAGCACACGTCTGCAAATTATTTTTTTTTCTTTCTAGCTTCCCCTTTTGAAGAATGTTACATTATGTCCCCTTTGCTCACCATATCTGTGACGCAAAACAAAAGTGAAAGTTAAAACAAAATGGCGCATTAACCATCGGCTGCAGAATGGGGAGCTATTCGGCTGGCATCTGGCGTTGACCCCCAGTACCTTGACCTTGTCTCAAAAAGATGGCCCCCGCACGTTCTGTTCATGTGCGGCTATAAATTTAAAAAAAAAGTAAAGTAAAAAAAAAACAAACAAAAAAAAACAAGAACAGGGGAGATAATTTGTTTTCAACACTCGTACATCTTAAAATGATTTTCTCCCCTTACAATAAAAAAACAACATCACAATTTATATGCCACGTGATCTGAATTTAAATTTAAAACAAAACAATTATTATAAATACCTTTGTTTTCTAAGCAGGCTAAAAAAAAATATATTTATTTGCTTCTATGGTAATAATTAGATTCAGGTATTCACGATGAACACAAAATTGCTCCATGTGGAAAATGAACAGCGTTTAAAAGTTTCCGCGGCCACGGCATATAAGCGGATTGTGTGGCCAGCACAATGATCTTGCGTATCTTTGTTTGTTTTTCCTTATTTCTGTTACTAATCAAAGATGGAGCGTACAGTCCCGGGGGAAAGAATACCTGGTGTTAATCTTGAACCGACTTTGCGACCTTTGGTTCAGCAGCCAGGTTCCCTGCCACAAGACCACCGAGTCACAAAATGAGATCATCACTTTTGTTTTCTTTTTTGCTGCATGCATAGTTCATGTGTATGTTGACGTTTGACTGCTTCACGAACTACGTCATTGACGTAATTAAACTTGTGCAAGATCTAAGATTTGCCATTCCAGAGTCACGGGTTCAGATCATTCTTTCTTTTTTTTTGACTTTTAAATAAATCACCGCGTTAAGACTTTGTCAATCCATCCCTATAACTAAAAACCATAACACCAAACTAACAACAAATAAATTATAACATTGTAGTTTTAACTGTTGGTATAACTATAACATTGTGGCTATATAACTAACCAGAAATAGTCTATTCGGGACTACAACAATAGGTATAATCAATTATTATATTTAAAAAAAATTGTTGGAATATTGAATCCAGTCATACACTTGCAGCCACCAAAAATGAAAATAAAAGAACCCTGCCGTATGAGCTGAAATGGAATTTGGGACATTTCAACTCGTTTCAAGAAAAAAACATTTTGACACCCTTTTATTTTAAACTTTTGACAGTTCTTGCAAATTTAGAATATGATTAGGCACATAGGCCTACTCTCTCTTTTACTTGCGTGGAAATTCTATAATAAAACTTTCAAAGCCCTCAAAGGGATTATGTGAACAGCACACTTCTCAGCGGGGGCACGGTGCCCGTGCGGAAGACATACCGAAGGTCCTGGGTTCGAATCCTGGTGCAGGCTAGATTTTTTTACCCGGGTCTTTCTTCAACTTTGTTATTTTTTTTTCGTGACCCGGTACATTTAACGAGCGTGGCTCCGGTACCGCTTCGCGACCCGACATTTTGGGAAAACGCCGCTACAAACGGTAGGCTAGACAAATTTTCTAGTAGACCATTGCGGCGTTAGAGACGAAGTGTGTGGTAGACGAAAGTCGCAGTAGACGAAATGTCGCGATAGACGAAACGTCGATAGACGAAGTGTCGGTAGTACGAAATGTCGATAGACCGACTTTTTGTAAACAAAGTGACGTAGACGAAACACGTGTTCGCGAAACCTCCACCAATCAGCGACCCGCAAATTTATTTTGAAAAACAAAAACAATCAACTTTAGGCGGGAAAATGTTTCTTGACACTTCTGTCGTTCCTCATGATGACTCGCAGAGTTTGAACATAAAACAAAAAAAAAAAGTAACAAAAAACTACCCCAGAAATAAAATCTCATTTAGTAAAATCCAGTCCGGTAAAAAAGTTTGTTGTTTACGACCCCATCCGGGTCACCTAACGGCACCCAAGAGAAAGGACGAAGATGTTGGAAGGGGGGGATATGTCTTGAGATGCGAGACGGAGTGGGGGGTGGCGGAAGGTGGAGAGAAAAAGCCCACTAAAAACAGAAAGACGCAGACGAGACTGGGCATTAATGAGGGAGAGGGAGATGGAAAGAGAAAGAAAGAAAGGTAAGATTAAAAAAAAGAGGAGGTTTTGCCCTCTTAATCCATCGAGGGCCCTCGTCTCACACTCGATGTCTTCTCCACCCCACCCCCTTTCTCTCTCTCGCGTCCCTTTCTAGTATCAAGCAATTTCCTAGCGTAATCTCCCCTGTATTAATTCCTCGCCGAGAGAGCAGAAACTTTCTATCTAAATAGAGTTGTCCTCTCTCTCTCTCTCCGTGTCTCCCTCTCTTTCTCTCATTCACCCCCGGAAGACATATAAAGATAGAGGTGCTAGTTGCTAGAAAAATAATTCTATCTAATGTAGCCTCTTTCTCTCTCATACTCTCTCTCTCTCTCTCTCTCTCTCTCTCTCTCTCTCTCTCTCTCTCTCTCTCTCTCTCTCTCTCTCTCTCTCTGGCAGACAAATAAGATGGAAGCGCTCGTCTAGGGCGACTCGTCTCTCTCGTGATGGCCGTGCCCGGTCGTTCGTATGCATGGAGGGAAGCCTGCGAGTGTGAGCCGCCCCATCTCCCCCCTCCAGACCTTCCCAAGTAAATCCGTTCCAGATTAGGTCCGAATCTCTTCCGCGGGCCGGCGCCGTAATCCTTTTCGGGTGACATCAATGTTTATAATTGAAATTAATGTCATCAAAGAATGTGCCAGGGCTGGTGGGGCGCTAGAAAAAAAAATGGGAGGGGAGGGAGAGAGGAGAAATGGGGGTGTCGGGGAGGGGGAGGGGAATCTTCACCCTTGACACTGCTTCAATCTAGCAGGAGATCATCTAAGCTTAGATACGAAATGACCCTCTTATCAAAACCTCCTTCTTTTTCTCTCCTCTTCTCTTGTGACCTCTCCTTCGCTGCACTCTCGTCTCCCCCGTCCCCCTCTTACCCTCGCTTCACAGCTCGTGGGATGAATACCCAGCGCCATTCATGTTTATCAGGACCAGTCTGCACTCTTCTTCCTCTAACGTCGACATAATATTTTCATATCGGGCGCATTCTGCTATCATGATGTGTTTTGGTTGTTGTCTTTGTGGTTGTAAGCGTGTAATATTCAATAATATATCGAACGTGGTGGGTCCCCGCGGCTTAACCTCTAGAATGCTCTTTTATGAGGGTTTGAGTTCGAACCTTAGAAGGTCTGGGATGCACACTCTCTCTAAGAACCGATCTTTAATTTTTAATTTAAAAAACGAACAAACGAGCTTTTCGTCTCTCACATGGGTGGCGGTGGCCGATCGGTAGCGCGTTCGACTGAAGAACCTGGGTTCGAATCCTTGTGAAGGCTAGGATTTTTTTTTTCCTGGACTCGAGGGTGTGACTGAGTCTAACCAGCTCTGATGGCTACCTGACATTAGTTGGGGTTATTAAAGTAAAGGCGGATGGTCGTTGTGCTGGCCACACATCCCATGGCGAACGCTGCTTCACCGGCCCAATGGTCAAGTTGGTCCGACGTGATAACTTTTACTTTTACTTCCGGCTCTTACGTCATGGGCGTAACAATGTAAACTCTTGGATTCAGTGGCGTATTTCGGCACGTTCCACATGTTCCCCCACACAAAAAGGGCCCCCACACATCACAAAAAGAAATGTTTTTTAGTGACATCCCCATTCTTTCCGTTGAAAATGTAAAATAAAACTCATTTTATTTCCCTACAATTTTAAGCGCTCCAGTCCAACCAAGCTCAGTGAAACTAAAATGTATGATTTTACAGAACGTAACATGAATTAACGGCCCTTTTCTGAGTATGTGGAAGGCAGGGGCGAGACCAAGAGGGGCCCCTACATAAATTTGGGAACAGGGCCCCCCACAATCCTAAATACGGCCCTGCGTGGATCAAGAATCCTATCCACGATTAGCCACCCCATGGCACACTGACAGGGCACGGTCGGTCTCCACAGTACATGCGCTACTCCAGGGGTTGAAAACCTTTTGCTAACAGTGTGCCAACCTATGTTTTCTAAATCATTCAGCGTGCCAACAGCCTGAAAGTTAACCTGCGTACGATATTTAAGAATTGTTAATGTTTTAAGACAATTTATTAAGCTCCGTAGCAACTCCAAGGCCAATAGCAGTTTAAAGAGTAGATAGTTATTTATTAAATTAAAACTATTAACATGTTTTTTTTGTCTAAAATGTAGAGTAACTGTCACGAATTTATTCTTGCACCTACTAGTATAAACATTAATTATACCTTAATCGTAGCTTAACTGAGACTGCAATGTATTACATTCATAAATATTGATATAATATCACAGTTATGCGGAATTGATAAATTATAATTATACAAAGTAAGTAGCTAATGTAATGTTCAAAAATGTGCATATAATTTTTTCACTTATATAATATTCATATAATTTTTAAATATCTTTTTTTTTAAAAAAACATTTTATCAGTTTAAAGTTAAATTTTAAAACTATTAATTTTGTTAACAAATGAAAAATATTTACAGTTTCAAATATTAATTAAAAAAAACAACGGGTTAATTATTTCCCTTTAATTAAATTAAAGTTTCCAAGTTTAATTCTATAGTAGTGATACCAAACAAACATGTTATGTTTTGTAATATAACTAGTATAATATTAACTTATTGATTATTATTTCCTAATACAAATCCAACATTATATTTTTTAAATTTAATTAGTAATTAGAGGTATTATATTATTTGTTTAAGTTGGTTTAAGGATTTTTTAAAACATCAATAATTTCACCAATTACATAATATAATGCTAGGATGTGATCCTTATTAAAATAATAAAACAAATCAAATTGTTTTAAAATAAATTATATTGATGCTTTTTAAAAAAAGATAAAAACTATTGAGAATGTGACCTAAGTTTGTATCAATTATTGAGCGCCTTGTCCTCGAATGCTCTTCACTAGTTGTTCAATGTCAAAAAAATATTTAGTCACTTCTGAGCGGTCAAGTGTAAGTGACTTCTTTGTATGCTTAAAACAATTTTCATGTGCGATAAAATCTGTTCACAGGTGTAAGTTGAACCAAATGCTGAAAGTAGAGTGAATGCCTAGAAGTTGAGAATAGCAGATGACTTGCTTAAGCACCTTCCTTATATATTTTTTCGCAAATCAGCACATTTGGATGCCTAATTTTGGATGCTTAAAATACAAACTTGCTGCATTTTTAAAATAGTCAATGCATTACTATAAAAAAAAAATCCAGATCTAAGAATTGGTATAATCAATACAGTCAGTCTTGATATGGTATGAAAAGATTAGTCCACAAATTTGAAAGTCTTGCCTTTGTTTAGAAAACTCCGCATTGAGTTCTTTAATGTTGTCTGATGAAGCTCTTCTATCTTTATTTGCCTATTAAATTAGCAAAACAGTTAAAATGTTTTTAAAATTGAGTTCACTGCAAGATATGTCCAGTTTCAATGCAATTTTCTTCCAGTGTCTTTCGGTTCAAGTGCTGATTGACCCAGTCCTTGCAAATGCAATAATATGTCGCTATGTCATTCAGAAATATCGGCTTTAACAGTCAGTTCTCCTCATTCAATACCGGAACAAATTTTGTTTCTATCAATTTCATTAATTACTTCCAGACAAGAAAGAAATCTATCCAAAAACTTACCTCGTCTAAGATAAAGAACTCTGTGTGAAAAAACAGATCTTTATATTTCGCATCACTTTCTTGTAGAAGTGACTTAAATTTCTTGTAAATCAATAAAAGGTGAGAAGCTATAAAAATTTTAACAATAGATTCAATTAAAAATCGCAAGTCCAACGATCGGATCTTTGCACACAAACTTTCCTACACGTTAAGACTAGACGTCAAACGTAGTTAGCATTTAAAAAATATCCTTCTTAGAGGACTCCCACGAGTGCCAGTGAAAATTGCTCTACGTGCCAAGTCTGGCACGCGTACCTTAGGTTGCACGTACCCCTGCACTACTCTTCTTCTCCCCACCTGCGGAATTCCCAGACTATATGCCTAAAAGGCCCACCGGTGTACTATTAAATGGGAGTCTACGGGTGTTTTGCACACCTTGGGTACAAAAGTGCTCCTTGAGGACCTGATCTCACAACCAAGACTACCCTGTCCCAAAAGATAGTAAATAGAAAGTAGAAGTATTCCTGTCAGACCGATAAGATCCATAGGGCTTGTTAAGCAGCGTACGCAAGCTTCTGTGTCTTCGGCATACTAGGAGATTGTGTGGCAAGCACAATGCCCAGTCGCCTTATTACTCTTTCCCTAACTAATTTCAGGTATGCAGGGTAGATTCAGGACACTCTCTCTCTCGATGGGAATAATCCATAGCCTTCACACTAGGATTTGAAACGAGGACCTTCGTAGGCAAGCCAAACGCGCTGATGCTCGGCCATCGCGTCAACGCCTGAAATTCCCCCCCCCCCCCCGTTGGTTCCCACGAGTGTGTGTGTGGATGGTGGTAGGTGCAACGTATATGCTGGGATTGAAATTGTGCTGGTCACACAATCCTCTTGCATGCCTTGCGATGAAATTTGCTTCACCAGCCCATATTATGTACAGGCAGATCCCACAAGGGAAATTATAATAGTTCCTACTGTGCATTATTCAATTATAAATACATTATAGAAATACATACATGAATCTCTAGTTCACTTAAAATCTGTATTTTACTTTGTCTGAATTTCAAAAATCAAACTGAATTCCGTGAAACGATCGAGCTCTATAACCCAAAACTAACGCGCACCATAATATGTGATGAAAAAAAAAAGGGACAGTTAAAAACTAACGGTTTGGGGGATGGGGGGAAACACTGAGCTATATATATACATGGAGTTCTCAAGCAATTAAAATGGAGAAGAAAAAATGGGAGAAAATGCGGACTTCTAAATATAGATAAGTGCACTGTATGGCACTGAGCTATATATACATGGAAGTAACAAAAATAAAAAAAAAGAACTTTTCGTAATTGCGTCATTTAAATTTGATAAAAATGAACTCTTTTACACTTAACATACATTATTTATACATAAGCTTATACTCTCTTATACGAGTAAATTGTATTAATCTTAACGAGTACCGGATCCATTAATTTAATGGCGAAGTCAAAAGATGTGATGGTTGATGATTATTCTGGATAGTGCTTTGAATACCACATATATATGTAACTGAGTAAGTAATTTTAATGAATATTTATTATTTAGACATATATATTTATAGCTCAGTGCCATACAGTGCACTTATCTATATTTAAAAGTCCGCATTTTCTCCTACAATTTACTTCCTTTGAGCACTCCATTGTAGCTCAGTGGGGGAAATGACATAATTTTTTTTTTTGTCATGAGCTTAACTTCTATTTGTCAATGTTCGGCTGGGTAGGTTGACGGAAAGTTGAAAAAAAAAAGCCACCCACAATATCTGGTCGTATACAAAAATACACAAAAAAAAAGGAAGTTAATCGAAAGGAAAAAAAAATTATAAAAACAACATGCTGAATATTGTTGTTTAATGATAAGTTGTTAAAAATGTCTTATCGTTGATTTTTTGTTTTTTGTTTGTTTTGTTTGTCGGCCATTATAAACAAATCAAAGAGGTCTACTGGACTGCTCATTCGGAATCGGCAAGGGGGGGGGGGGAGAAAACAATATGCCTACGTTACAGTTCACAAACACTGAGATTCTTGTACAGGATTCTAGCCGGATTACGCACCGCCTAGACCACCTAAGCTCATGGCAATAGCCCGATTAACACCGCGGAGGGACAACCGCAAGTGACTCCCGTATGATCCTCTCCGTCATCTGGTGCTGAGACTTCTAAGGAATGTTTCTGCCATTTTCCATTATTATATTTTTCCCTGTAAAGAAAAGAAAGTTTAAGAACTGCTATAAAGGTGTGCTTGGAAGGGTTGGTAGGGCGAAGGGTGAAATAGGAGGAGAAGGAGAGGTTAAGTATCTTTAACGCCTTGTTATGAGGACCCCCCCCCCCCCACAAGACTATTTATACGGATTGAAAAATGACTTGTGTATGTGTATGAAAAAAAAAAGAGAGACAGGAACTTTTTTTTTTTTATGAGCAACAGCGGGCGACAATTCATTCAGTTCAGACATGGGCTGTAATGCTAGAGTTATTTTATTGACTGACGTAGAAAGAAAAAAAAAAGGTCCTCACCAGAATAATTCGGCCACAATTTTTGAGTCCATCAAAGTGAAAAACTCTGTGTGTGTGTGTGTGTGTCCCCCCCCCCCTTTACGCCTTTCTCCCTCCCCCCCCCCCCCCAACACCATGAAAGATTTCAGGGCTCTGGTCTCCAAGTCAAACAAATGGCGTGTTGGGTTGTGAGTGTGTGTGTGTGTATGTTTGGTTGTTTGGTTGTGAGTGTATGTGTGTGTGTATGTGTGTCAATGCGTCTGTGTGTATGTGTCTTGATAGTTCGTTGTTTGTTTTTATTTTTATTTATTTTTATTTATTTTTCGAAATGGTGAGAGTTCTAGAAGAGTTTGAACATGTAAATTTGGTGACTCTTTTTAAAGTTCTTGAAATCTCCGATTAAACAGCTGGTTAGACACTGGAATTGTTGTAGCAAAGCTTTTATCTAGTAGCAAGTAAAGTATCCCGTCGGACCAAATTGATCCATGGTGGGGCTAATGTAGCAGCATTTAGTAGTCTCTGTGGCTATTGAAAATACTAGGGGATTATGTGGCCAGCACAATGCCCAGAAGTCTGTACTTTACCCCAACAAAAGTCAGGTACCCCATCAGAGATGGGTAGACTCAGGGACACCTTCCAGTCCTGTGAAAAAAAACACTAGCCTTCACCAGGATTCGAACCCAAAACCTTCGGTACGCCAGATGAACGCGCTGGTAAGATTTACATTTATTCTCAAGAATCACGTTAAAAAATAACACAGTAAAGGGCTAGATCTAGTCAAAAGAAATGATCAACAAAACATTACAAGCATATTTTCTATGGAAAGCCTAAACTACACCAACAGCATATAATGACAATAAATTAATGTAAAATAAATACATAGAAAATTGAATAGAATTTTGTCAAAGTTTTTTTTTTCTAATAATGTGAATGCTAACAAATGTTATGATTTTGGTTATCTCTACACATCCGTTGTTTGAGTCTAGTCTTGCATTTTGAATTGTATTTTAAATGATGTATCTTATCTTATCTTATACATTACAGACGCTCCTTCTATAAAGAACATTATTGCGTCCTACGCTCATCCGTGGTCCGATTATAGCCTTGCATTTTGATTAATGTTTTTAATGATGTTAAGTTACTGGTTTTCCAGGTTTGTTCAGGCAACCCATTCCATGCCCGAATGCCACTTGGGAAGAAAGAGTACTTATATGCGTTTGTTCTTGCTTAAGGGATAAGGAAAGTGTTTTTGTCTTTATGTTTATCTGAGATTTGCAACAGGTTGTTATTGGGTTGTATTTCTAAATTAGAGTTTAATAATGTTAAGTTACTGATTTTCCTGCTTTGTTCAGAAGCCCGGATGCCACTCAAGAAGAGAGGGTACATGTAATTGTACTTATATGCATTTGTTCTCGCATAAGGGATATGCATAGTTTTTCCCCTTATGTTTATCTGTGCACTGTATTTGATTGTTATTGTGTTGTACTCCTAAGTTAGAATATAATGCCTTATGTATTATTACTACATGTACTTTACTCTTTGCCCTTATGTCCTGTAGTGCACTTATGTAAATCTGCAATGTGGAATCTACAAAGAATAAAAAGTATCAGAAATATGCTAAAAATTGAGGAATGTGAGACATTAATCGTAGGCCTGGTAATCTCTAATCTAGACTACGCGAACTGTCTATACATTGGACTACCAGTGTGTGATTTGAAAAAACTACAAAGGGTCCAAAACAAGGCTGCAAAAATTGTTCTGAACAATGAAGACAACTCAACAGTATGTCTAAAAAAAACTGCACTGGCTACCTATAACACTTAGTATAAAACTCAAAGTTCTGACTATACTCTATAAAAGCCTTCATGGTCAATATCCCCAGTACATCAGATCCATGGTCGAGCTACACACATCAGAGAAAAGAGGACTACGTTCAAACAAAATCCATCTACAGCTCAAGGTACCAAGCGTAAAAAAAGAAACAATTTCAGCTTGCTCCTACAGCGTCGTAGAACCTCTGTGGTGGGATGAACTTCCGAACACAATTAAACAAGATGACAATATTGACATTTCTAAAACAAAATTAAAAATACACCTTTTCGATTTATTTTAATAACAGATGGTAAATGTAAAGCGCATTCGAAGACTTTGTTATGAATAGCGCAATATAAATATGTAATTTGTTTTGTAGTGTTTCTAGGTTTAGTGATTTAACTATTTGTGTACTGAATACTGAAGTATTCAATTTTATCTTATCTCACAGTTATATAAATGTAAAATTAATTAAAATTATAATCAGCCTCTTAGTCTTTGAAGGTAAAGACTGGTCAAAATTTTTTCTGATATTTTATTTCATGTGAATTTAATAAAGAGTTTATGCTTACAAATGATATTTAATCATTATTTTAAACAACGTCCATTTATTTGCATACAGATTGTAAAATCATTAATATTTATTTGTTTTTATCATATTGTAAACACAATGATTTGTAAACAAGTTGATGTAATAAAAGTGCAATCGAAAAATGTATTAAACAATGAAAAAATCAGTAAAAGTATTAATTTAAACAAAGAAAAAATGGTAAACTTTTTGTTTATCTCCGTTGAGTTTCATTAAGGCTTTCTTAATTAAGCCCGAAATTCAGATTTAATTGGGATGGCGTATACGGCTATATATTTTTGCTGTAATTAAGCATATCAAAATTAACCATTTAAAACTCTGTAGGAAACACAGCTAAATGTATACATTTTAAAAAGATCGGAAAGATATTTGGCCATGTTTTTTTTTGGGTAGAGACTTCTTATGACATATAAATGATAGGCCTGCTAGTTTCTGTGGTCAAGACTGTTAAAACGACGAGCCGTACCATAACACTGCCGCCGTCCAGCCCCTGCTGCCCTAAAGGATGTTTGGGGAAAGGGAGCATTAATCTTCTACATAGAAGAAAAGTTGTGTTTTTTTTTAACAAAGAATATTTAGACGTAAAGAACTCTGGGTTTAAAGTTTAAATAAGGAAGTTTCTAAAAGAGAGTCGCTGATCTCCCTTCGCCTATGAACGGAAACTGTGACACGCCCTACCCTATTTTAAAGCAAATTAATTTGTGGTCAGTTTTATAACCTTAATCACTAGACTCAAACCGAAGATAAGCGTAAGTAAAGTACCCTTCGGACCAAACTGATCATAGGGCAGCGTTCACCAGCTTCTGTGGCAACGGCATACAAGGGAATGTGTGACCAGCACAATGTCCAGCCGCCTTTACTTTACCCTAAACTAGTGTCAGGTACCCGTCAGAGCTGGGCACCCTAAGTCCCGGGAAAATAATCCTAGCCTGCACTGGGATTCGAACCCAATACCCTCGGATCGCCAGTCACACGCGCTACCGCTCGGAGTAGGATGCAATGATCATCTGTATGGAAGGAGCGTCATACTGACCAGCTTATTGAAAATACGTTTCAAGAAAACGCTCGATGCCTAAACCAGGATCAGCAAATTTGACTTTTGGCGGTAAATGAGTTAGGACGACATTATTGCTTGATGCAAAACTCGACTAAGATTCTCTGTGTGAATAGTCGGAAGAGTTTGTAGCAGTACGAAAACCAATCTCATATGATCAAAATTGATTCAAAAGGCCGGTGAATTGTGTGGCCCACACGATGTCCAGCCGCCTTTTACTTTGACCCAACTAATGTCAGGTACCTTTTAGTAAAGTAAAATATATAAAAAATAACCCGTCAGACCAAATTGTTCCATCGGCCGGTGAAGCAGCGTTCACCAGTTTCTGTACTAGGAGATTGTGTGGCCAGCACATTTCCCAGCCGCCTTTACCTTACTCCAACTAAAGTCAGGTACCCATCAGAGCTGGGTAGACTCAAGAACACCCTCCAAGCCCGATGAACAAATCCAAACCTTCACCAGGATTCGAACCCAGGACCTTTTATTATACCAGTCGAACACGCTTGCCCGCTCGGCAACTGTGTCCCAGATTAAAGTTTGACTTAATATGACGTCACTAATGTACTAATGACTAACGGCTCAATGACACACACACACATACACACACAGCTAAACAGACTTGCGCGCATTCATACCTTTTAAATGATTCAAGCCGGCCTTCTTTAAGGTATGCTTCGATGACGTGATGTTCTCAACAATTTCAGATGGCATCCCGACAATGATTTTAAGGGAGGGGGGGGGGGGTACTGGCGGTGAGGAGAGGGATGTGTGTATGGTGACGAATGCCCTGGTCCTGGCTCGTCCACTGAAAGGTCAAATCGCAGCTGATCGCCCTCTCTTTGATCACCAAATCATCACATGATGAATAAATCCTTAACAGACAACGTCACAGAGGGGAAAAAATACAAGGGCAAACACTGACCAAAAAGATGACATTTTTTTTCGTCTCCTTCTCTCTCTCTTTCCTTCTCACTCTCTCTCTCTGTCTGTCTTTCATTCTCTTCTTTTCAACTTTCACTCTCCCTGTCAGTTCCCCACACCTTGTACTTCAGTATTAACAACCGGTGTAGAGGCTGAAAAGAATTCTAGAAATATTTTACGGCCCCTTTTTTTTTCTCCTTTTTTTAAGAAGAAGGCATCTTTTCGCAAACAGTTCGGCCCGTTTTTACATTTCTCCACATCGGGATACTTTTGGTGCCTTCTTCGCGATGACTTTTGTTGGTCCGTGGGACAGTGCTGGCCATTCCCTGCATAGCTGAGGCCCCACTCCCTCCCTTTCTCCACACCTCCCCCTCCACTCCGTCTCATCTGCGTCTTGACAAGCAGTGACCAGATTATTGTTTTTTTTTTTGGAGTTGTTGTAGATGGATGACTAGGAAGTCTAAGCGGAAGTCATTGGTACAATAATATGAAATAGGGTAGGTATCAATGACTAATCGTGTTGTTGGTACACGGTGGTCGAGTGGCAGTGCATTCGGCTGTCGTACGCTTTGTTGGCCCTATGGGTCCATTTGGTCCGACGGGATTTTTTACTTTTCATACATACTTTATAACAAAGTTGTAAAATTCCTTTGAAAAATATATAGATCTTTTACATTTTCTACATAATATAAATTTTTATAATAATCTATTAATTGCATGCCGTCTTCAATTGTTATAAATTTAGCTGTTCATTGATATAATGGTTAAGACGCAGCGTCATTTATATATATATATATATATATTAATATATCTTCTGTTTTTTCTTCATATTACTGTGGAGACCCCGTTAGGACCGTATAAAGTGTCCACAATTTAATTACACATAAAATAAAATGCATCACAAACAAGAATTATAAACAGATGACAGAGTGTGACTTTAGGTTTTTAGTCCTGCCCTTCAGTGAAGATTTAAAAGCCGGCACAGCAGGGCAGTGATGGAGGCCTGGTCGGGCCGGCTCATCGATATAGGCAAACTAGGCGGCCGCCTAGGGCGCAAAATTTTTGGGTGCGCAAAATTGAGTTGTTGTTTTTTTCATTTGGGGATTTAAAAATATAAACTATATTAAAGTTTAGTGCGTCTGCGTGCTACTAGCATAGGCAGATTAATTACTAGGTAATGAAAGGCGAAGGGTATTTTATTTAAGTTGTCTTAGAAAATAGGAGAGTATGCCCTAACATTATTTAGTTTGGCAACCTCGCTGTGCGTAGCAGAGTTAAAAAAGGCCACCACTCACTTCCCCGGCCTCACCCTGGATGCGATGCGGCGGGGGAATATCATAGTGGTGATGTGACCGTGACCTTCAAGTCAGTTCGTGAATCGTAAGTCGTGAGGGCGCTGCGTTGTTTGCATTGGCAGTGCAGTTGTGGTTTTTGTGCATTTTCAGACTGTTAATTACGAAAAAGAGTACATTAAATCCCCTAAGTGGCACAAGATGGTCCAGTTAAATTGATGCTCTAACACCTCAGTGGTACTAGTTATCTCATGTTTGTGATGCTTTGGAAGCGATTTCTGAAGACACTAAATGGATCTCGTGGCAATGTCGCGAAGGTAGAAGCACTTGGGATGCTTAAAAGTATCGCAGACTTCAAGTTTATTGTTGTACTTGTCACATGGCACAACATTTTTATTAAAGTAAGCATAACTAGTAAGATACAACAAGAAAAGAACTTGAATCTCCAGAGAGCAGTTAGTCACCTGAAAAAAAAAAAAACTGAAGAGATTTTGGTTACAGCTAGAAGTGATTTAGAGTTAAATAGAGTTCTTTCTCAAATACTGGTTCTATTCCATGCAACTTCTTATGCTACTTCATTAGCTTTTAGAACTCTATTAACATTAAACTACGTGTACATCCCTATATTAAGGCATATATTATGATAGATAATTGGGCTTTTTCAGAACACTCAAAGCGGAGTTTTCTAATTAAAGGCAAGACATTTAAATTGATGGACTAATTTTTTCATACCTCATCAAGCCTCACTGGTTTAATCTTACTACAACTGTCTTAGATGTAGATTAAATATTTTTTTTAAAGAAGGGATACTGGCGATTTAAAAATGCAGCAAGTTGAATTTTAAAGGTTAAAAAAATGGGCATCCAATAATTGTGCCCAATTGCGGAAAAAATCTGGAAGGAAGCTTTTTAGGAAAGTCATCTTTTATTCTCAAACTGCTGGGCATTTGCATTTGCTCTTTTACTTTCAGATTTTGGTTCAACTTACACCCGTGAACAGATTTTATCGCACATCAAAGCTGTTTTAAGCATACAAAGAGGTCACCTACATTTTGACCACTTATTAATTGAAACAGACTAATTACATTTAAAAGTTTTTGTATGCTAATTTTCTTTAATTAAACATAAAAATAAGTAATTCTAAAACACATTTTTTTGTACCGGTATTAATTTAATAAATATAAGATACTTGTTTAATAGCACTATATTATGTATTTTCTGTAATTATTAATGTTTGAAAGATAAATTCTTAAACGGACAAATAATTAACTTTCTTTGGACAGCACTTCTGACTTAATGCAGGAAATGTTTATTTACAACTGTTTAACGTAAACTATTTTTACCCTCTACTCTAATAATTAAATCTTCTAATGAATTGGCTAGCATAATGCTGGATATATAAAAAGAAATAATAATTAGTCAGTAATATTTTTTTTATTACTAAACATAACTTGTTCGGCATCACTATTGAATCAAATGTGGACATGTTTCTTAATTAATGGGAGATAATAAACTATGCACCAATAGGAGTTGATAATGGCGAAGAAGAAAAATAATATTTCTATTATGCTTCTTTTTTTTTTTTCTTTTATAAAAGAATTCATCGTTTACAATTTATAAATTTACAATGATCAAACGGTAAAGCGTATTTTAAAATTATATAGCCTAAACATTATAGGACTAAATAATTTATTTGTATATGTTCAAACATAACATTAACTACTCAGTTTGTATGATTACTACGTATATATTCTGCTTAATGACATTTATCCCATACGATACATTGGAAAACAAATTACTTCTTAGTTAAACTGAGATGAAAATATAATTGACTAACAAAAGATAATGTTAAGACAATAATAAGAATTTATAGTAAATTAAAGTTTTAAAGTGTATTTGTTATTAATGCAAATAAATAGGATGATAACCACAAATACATTAATTTTGTATTAAAAATAAAACGCTTTAACGATTTTCTATAATTTGCTTTTTGACCTTAGACTTGGGACGGAGTAAAATTAATTGTCCTATAAAAATTATTTTTAAAACAGTATAATGGAGCAAGTTGACTTTTAGGCTGCTGGCACGCTGATTTAGAAATCCTAGTTTGGCGCACTGAGAGCAAAAGGTTGCCGATCCCTGGCCTAGGTGTTACGTTCAAAGTTAGGTAGTGCCCCAGTAGACCTTTTATTTAGGTCTGGATGGTGTCCCATAGTTTCTACCAAGCTCTGAAGACAAATTTGCTTGAGTTAAACTTTCGGTCTAACTAATATCGCATTATAAGTATTCGCATTTTAAATTAGGAGAAAGAAGCTCCAAAAAATATAAGGTTGGTAAAAAAAAAGATACCATAGTGGAAATTGATTTATTTAGCTTTATCATATATTATACATTACAGACTCTCCTTCTATAAAGAAGATTATTGCGTCCTACGCTCATCCGTGGTCCAAGTCTAGTCTTGCATCTTTATTAATGTTTTAACTGATGTTAAGTTACTTGTTTTTCTGGTTTGTTCAGGCAGCCCATTCCATGCCACTCAGGAAGAAAGACTACTTAAATGCATTTGTTATCGCATAAGGGATAAGGAAAGTGTTTTTGTCCTTATATTTAACTGAGACTTGCAACAGGTTGTTATTGGGTTGTATTTCAAAATTAGAGTTTAATGCCTTATGTATTATTAATCATTTTACTCTTTGCCCTTCTTCCTATACTGTTTCTAGGTTTAGTAATTTAACTATTAGTGTTACTCTTTTGTCAGTTGTGAATATTCGCAGTATTGAAGGTCTTTTCTGAACTTGTTATAATATTTTAATGTTTTCTTTAGTTGATGGGTATGCATATGCATAGTATAAAAAAGTAAAAAGTAAAGTGCCCGTCGGACCGAATTGATCCATAGGTCCGATGAAGCAGCGTTTACCAGTTTCTGTGGCCACGGCATACTAGGTGATTGTGTGGCCAGCGCTATGCACCCGGGACCTTCGGCTCGCCAGTCGAACGCGCCACCGCTCGGCTACCGCGCCCCCATATTCTAGTATAGAATAGCATATTAGAACAACCCGCTTGCGAGAACTCGATGGGAGAACTTTAAGGTGAGAGTTTTGAGGTGAGGTATCTCGAAGCATCATTATTAGAGAAGCTGAATGACTGAATGTGGTAGAACGACATTATAACGATCTTTGCTTGTAAAAAAAAAAACACATTAAAACTTTTACAAGTACTTTGTTTTTGTATGAACGGAACGTGAGTAGAAAATATTAATTTGTGAGCCGTTGCCAAAGTCTTTCAACCTTTAGACAAAGTAGCCGTGCCAGCACAAATCTGCCTATTCACTACATCAGTTGTAGCCAAGGCACTGTATTTTATTTCTGAGTCTAGAGGGTGTCCATGAGTATACCTAGCTCTGATGGGTATCTGACATTAGGTTGGGGAAAAAAAAAGCAAAATCGGCTGTGCATTGTGCTTGCCACAGAATCCTCTAGTATGCAGTGGCCACAGAAACAGGTGAACGCTTCACCTTCTCAAATTGATAATTTGGTCAGACGGGATTACCAATCCTTATACTTTGGGACACGTGGCTGCAGCGCGTTCGACTGGCGTACCGAAGGTCCGGGGTTCGAATCCTGGTGAAGGCTAGGATTGTTTCCCTGGACGCGAGAGTGCCTCTGCGTCTACCCAACTATGATGGGCACCTGACATTAGTTGGGGTAAAGTAAAGGCGGCTGGCCACACATCCCCTAGTATACAGTAAGCCAGGGTTCGGGAACCTTTTTGTCTTAGAGAACCATGGACACCACATATTTTGAAAAGTAATTATGTGAGAGCCATACATTATGTTTAAAACTAAAAATTCAAGTAAATGTGTGCATTTTGTGTAATTTCAACACTAAAAGTACAATAATTATGTCTTTGAATTCTTCTGATGCTGAGCTGCAGTAGACTTTAGCTCATTTGTAGAATGAAATATTGATAAGCAATTAATATGTAGATCAAAAAGTCTACAAAAAACATTTTTTAATAATCGAACTTTTGTCTGCGAGCCAGATGCAGCCATCAAAAGAGCCACATCTGGCTCGCGAGCCATGAGTTCCCGACCCCTGCAGTAACCACTGAAATTCGCGAAAGCTGCTTCACCGGCCCTATGATCAATTTGGTCCGACGGGTACTTTACTTAATACCATACTTTAAACGCTATTACGCCAAGACAGTATTTAAGGTCGCAATTAATACTCCTAGGCTCCTAGGCCGTCCTAGGGCATACTATTCTTCCATAAATGCCATATAAGGTAAGATAATCAGAATATATTTTTTGTTTCATCACATTATATACAGCAGTACATCCACATTTTCACTTGTTCGGATTAAGAAATCTTTTTTTTTCTTATTTATTGATCGTTCAGCCCTTTATTCTCCGTCTAATTATTCTTTTATTGTAATAAATACCGTTTTAATAAGTAATTACAAAACACATTAAGTGCAAATTAAAATATTTCCATTACGGCCGCTTAAATTAAAACAAATTCTTGTGCCACAAAGAGACATAGTTGTCTTTCTCTCTTTTTCCAAACGCTGTGGGCCGGCGTATTTCATTGGCTAATAACAGATGATGACGTCGCTAAACTGAAAGGAACCGGAAAAGGGAAGGGGAGGGAACCCCTCCTGCTGACTGCGCGCGAGCCTTGTTATAAATACAATTCTCGGTCTAGCCTGGCTCCTTTATTGCCCGGGGTTTAATGCGAACCTACCTTTAAGACGGAACGCGTGTCAAAAGATTATAAGATGAATGGAGGAAAACCCCGGAAGACTAATATTGCTCTCTCATGGACGTTCCTTTGCAATTTCCGGTTCCGCCGCGGGCTCCCATCCGCCATGTTGAAGTCTGCAAGTAAAAAAAAAAAAAAAACATTCCTCGGGAAGAGAAAAGGGGGAGGGGGTGATGGGTGCCCGTAGCAAAATGTTGAGACATTAGAAAAGAGCGGCTAATGAGGATTTATTCTGAGGGGGAGGGGAGGAAGGGAGAATTCGCCATCTATAGATTTGGAACTATAGTGTTCTTTGGTGTTGTGGGGGTGGGAGGAAGGAGCACTCGTCTGAAGCTAAATCAAAATGGACGGACGATAGAATGGGGTTAATGGGCACTGTCGCGCTGCGCTGCCCACATCGTGCCCAAAGTTTGGTGGGGGGTTTGGGGGGGGGGGGGGCACTACTCTAGCACTGTCAGTTCATTCCAGCTTTATTAGACGAGGTAGAGACAATGTTGACTTTGAAATATCAAAAAATAAAAAAAAAAAGAACAAGAGGGAAAGTGGGGGAAGGGGGAGAACTGTAACGAATAAGGTTGTTTAAGGGTTACAGAAAGAAAACAGTAACCTTATCCATATCATGTTGGTTCAGCGTTGACAAGTTTCCTTGGTTACGGCATACGTGTGGATTGTGAGGCCAGCACATGCCACAGCCTAAACTAACGTTAGGTACTCCATCATAGCTGGGGGTTATCCCTAGGGACACTCAACGGCATGGGTCGGCAACCTACGGCCCGCGTGCCAAGTTTGGCACACTGAGGGATTTTCAACGGCATGTGGAAGAGATCTATTCAAGTTTTTTCGACAAGAAATTTAGGGCTACAGCAAGATGTCTTTTAGGCTTTTGGCACGCTGATTGAATTAGAAATCATACTTGGCACACTATTATCAAAAGGTTGCTGACCCCTGTTCTACGGCAGCTTCTCTTTAGGTATGTAATAATTAGTTTGCGTATGATTGTATACATGAATGGGGAGAGGTGGCCGAGCGGCAGCGCGTTCGACTGGCCGACTGAGCGTTCTGAGTTTGAATCCTGGTGAAGGCTAGGATTTATTCCCGGGTCTGGATGGTGTCCCTGAGTCTACCCAGCTCTGATGGGTACCTGACTTCAGTTGAGGTAAATCTATAGAGGCTTGGCACTGTGCTGGTCGCACAATCCCCTTGTACGCCGTGGCCACAGAAACTAGCGGGAAGATTGTTCTTTACAGGTTTTCGTTCAGTATGACAACGTGACAATTTGGCACCGCCGTTTCGGTGCCGTCGTTTTGGCGCGGCCGTTTTGGCACCGGCCGTTTTATCGCCGGCCATTTTGGCGCCGGTCGTTTTTCAGCGCTGGCCATTTCGTCGAAGCATTTGTAAAGTGATTTGGATATTTGTTTGATTTCTGTTTATTTTTTAATACATTTATTAATTGAAATAAATAGTTTTATCTGTCATTATTTATAAGTCTTTCATTCATTATGTATATTTAAAAAAACACAACTGGATTATTAAAGTTTGCACGTCCAATATAGACCAATGCATTAAAGAGAATTGTTTAAATCTGTTATTATTTACTGATTTGTATCAGTCATTATAACAACTCTTTGTTTTCCTCAATTGAAGTTATTATATAAAGTTTATTGAATAATGTGTTATATTGTTACTTTCAAAATGAACTTAAAAACATATTATTTCAATATGTACCTTAGTTAAATATTTTATAGAATCCTACTACCTACTTTTTTTGTTAGGTCCGTTAATGCTTCATTTATTTGCTTTGTCCCATGTTCGTAAAGTTTTAAAAGATCCATTATAGCTTTATATTTCTTAGCCTAGAGATTATATACGTGTTTTTAGTTGTATGTTAAATGCGCTCTGAGATTACATTATGTTTGTTAGCAGCGCCATACAATTAGTATTATTATTATTTTAATATAATCGCTTCAAAGCGGCTTTTGTGCCAAATAGGTCGCGCCGAAACTGCGGCACCAAAACTTCCTGCTTTACAATAAGGACACAGTAAGGACAGAAACACTTTTCTTATCCCCTTTGCGAGAATAAATGCATATAAATACTCTTTCTTCCCGAGTGGCATTCGGGAATAGAATGGGTTGCTTGAACAAACCCGAAAAATTTTTTTAAACATGCAAGTTTAGACTCGGACAACGGATGAACGTAGGACGCAACAATCTTCTATATAGAAGGAGCGTCTGTAATATATAAGATGAGACAAGATACTTGGTGAAAAGGATCCGTGGCATAAGATAGCCGGCTATTCGAAGGAAATAGGGTCTACCTAGTTTGGATTCAAACCCATAATGTACAGTTATCATCACCTGAGCCCTTTCTTGACCACCGAGTCCACACGTTGATAGCAACCCAATAACAACCTGTTGCAATGCTCAGATAAACATAAGTACAAAATCACTTTTCTTATCCCTAATGCGAGAACAAATGCATATAAGTACTCTTTCTTCCCGTGTGGAATTCGGGTATGGAATGGGTTGCCTGAACAAACCAGGCAAACCAATAGCTTAACATCATTTCAAACATTAATAAAAAATGCAAGACAAGACTCGGACCACGGATGAGCGTAGGACGCAATAATCTTTTTTATAGACGGAGCGTCTGTAATATATAAGATAAAATAGCTTATAACAAAGGTTCATGGTCGAAAAATCAACTGGACATGCAGATGGCGATGTGGATGAAACAAACAGGAAATAGACTCGACCCTTTTACCGCCCTGTGCATGTAGTTCCTCCCATCTCCAAATGTCACTCTAGCCTTTAGTTTATAGCAAGGGTCAGCAAGCCTTTGCTAACGGTGTGCCAAACTTACTTTTGCCTGTCGCCCAACCTGGGACATAGGCCGCCAACAAGAGTCCTCCAGGCATCCCGATTCTGGACTAATTTCTCTATCTGACCCCAGTTATGCCCTATCTTTTTAACATCAGTTTCCATGTTGCGCCTCCAGGTGTTTCTCGGCAAATGATAATAATATTTTGATATCCGAGAACTTCTTTAATGTGTTTTATGTGAGGTGTAGTCGGTATCAATGAGTTCACGTTGAGTGGAATAGATACGTAGTAATCATACACACTGGGTAAATACTGTAATGTTTCAAAATATACATATAAAGACTTAAGTCATATAATGTTTATTTATTTTTCAACTATTTTTTTACAGTTCGATCATTTTATAGTTATAAATTGTAAGCTATTATTTTTTTATAAAAGAATAATGAGAAACATATTGTGACCGTTATTTTGTAATTACTATGTATACAACTCTCAGGGAGATCACATTATATAATAATAATCAATGAACAAACTGCCGGCTTGTAGTAAAAATGAGAACTCAATATTTAATGCAATTTATGTACAAGATGAATTCAAATACACAACAGTTTCTATAGCCTAGTCTAAAACACGTCTTTCCACTACCAAATTCTAAAGTCTGTCTTTATCTTCAAATGTACGCTACGTTCAATCTAACTCCTACGTCATTGTTTTTATCGTAGAACGTCACTCGTTTATTCTATACATTAACACCGGGTTAGAGATTATACAAATTATGTCCCACTAAAACAACTAAATATATTTTAAATCATCACACATATTATTAGAAATATTAGCGCAAATAAAACTGGCTAATTATCTCCCTTTAAAATAAAGTTTCCAAATTTGATTCGATAGTGATGTCAAACAATTATGTTTTCTAATATAACAAATATTGCTGAATAATTATTATTTCTTTCTATAAATCTAACATTATTGTATTCATTACAAAATTACATTATTAGAGGTATAAAAATAATTTACGTTAAACAGTTGTAGATACACTTTTCCCGCATTAATTGTTTGTCCATTTTGAAGTTTATCTTTTAAACATTAATAATTACAGCAATCACATAATATGATGCTATTAAATAAGTCACTTATATACTTATATTCATGTTTAATTAATGAAGATGCGCATACAAAATACAAACTATTTTAAATGTAACTAGTCTGTATCAATTAATAGGGTACCTTGTCTTGAATGCTCTTCGCTAATAATAATTGTATAATGTCAAATACAGATTTAGTCACTTTAGATTAAGTTACCTCTTTGTATGCTTAAAACATCTTTCATGTTCAATAAATCTGTTAATAATTTGAACCAAAAGCTGAAAGTAGAGCCAATTCCTAGCAATTGAGAATAGCAGATGCCTTTCCTAAGCAGCTTTCTTCCAGATTTTCCTGCAAATGTGCAAATTTGGATGCCCATATTTTTTGGATGCCCATATTTTTTGGATGCTTAAAATTTAACTTGCTGCATTTTAAATTTGCCAATATCCCTTCACTTAAGCCCGTTAGGCTTGATATTGGTATAAAAGAATGAGTCCATGAATTTGAAATTCTCCGCTTTGAGTGCTTCGATATTCTTCTGAAAAGGCCCAACTATATAATATCTTAATATATGCCTTAATTCAGGGAAGTACATGTAGTTAAATGTTTTGAAATTGATTTTAGGACAAGATATGTCCATTTCCAATGCAAACCCATTTCCAGTGGTCAAACAGATATGTCCATTTCCAATGCAAACCCATTTCCAGTGGTCAAACAGATATGTCCATTTCCAATGCAAACCCATTTCCAGTGGTCAAACAGATATGTCCATTTCCAATGCAAACCCATTTCCAGTGGTCAAACAGATATGTCCATTTCCAATGCAAACCCATTTCCAGTGGTCAAACAGATATGTCCATTTCCAATGCAAACCCATTTCCAGTGGTCAAACAGATATGTCCATTTCCAATGCAAACCCATTTCCAGTGGTCAAACAGATATGTCCATTTCCAATGCAAACCCATTTCCAGTGGTCAAACAGATATGTCCATTTCCAATGCAAACCCATTTCCAGTGGTCAAACAGATATGTCCATTTCCAATGCAAACCCATTTCCAGTGGTCAAACAGATATGTCCATTTCCAATGCAAATCCATTTCCAGTGGTCAAACAGATATGTCCATTTCCAATGCAAATCCATTTCCAGTGGTCAAACAGATATGTCCATTTCCAATGCAAATCCATTTCCAGTGGTCAAACAGATATGTCCATTTCCAATGCAAACCCATTTCCAGTGGTCAAACAGATATGTCCATTTCCAATGCAAACCCATTTCCAGTGGTCAAACAGATATGTCCATTTCCAATGCAAACCCATTTCCAGTGGTCAAACAGATATGTCCATTTCCAATGCAAACCCATTTCCAGTGGTCAAACAGATATGTCCATTTCCAATGCAAATCCATTTCCAGTGGTCAAACAGATATGTCCATTTCCAATGCAAATCCATTTCCAGTGGTCAAACAGATATGTCCATTTCCAATGCAAATCCATTTCCAGTGGTCAAACAGATATGTCCATTTCCAATGCAAATCCATTTCCAGTGGTCAAACAGATATGTCCATTTCCAATGCAAATCCATTTCCAGTGGTCAAACAGATATGTCCATTTCCAATGCAAACCCATTTCCAGTGGTCAAACAGATATGTCCATTTCCAATGCAAATCCATTTCCAGTGGTCAAACAGATATGTCCATTTCCAATGCAAACCCATTTCCAGTGGTCAAACAGATATGTCCATTTCCAATGCAAATCCATTTCCAGTGGTCAAACAGATATGTCCATTTCCAATGCAAATCCATTTCCAGTGGTCAAACAGATATGTCCATTTCCAATGCAAATCCATTTCCAGTGGTCAAACAGATATGTCCATTTCCAATGCAAATCCATTTCCAGTGGTCAAACAGATATGTCCATTTCCAATGCAAATCCATTTCCAGTGGTCTAACAGATATGTCCATTTCCAATGCAAACCCATTTCCAGTGGTCAAACAGATATGTCCATTTCCAATGCAAATCCATTTCCAGTGGTCTAACAGATATGTCCATTTCCAATGCAAATCCATTTCCAGTGGTCAAACAGATATGTCCATTTCCAATGCAAACCCATTTCCAGTGGTCAAACAGATATGTCCATTTCCAATGCAAATCCATTTCCAGTGGTCAAACAGATATGTCCATTTCCAATGCAAACCCATTTCCAGTGGTCAAACAGATATGTCCATTTCCAATGCAAACCCATTTCCAGTGGTCAAACAGATATGTCCATTTCCAATGCAAACCCATTTCCAGTGGTCAAACAGATATGTCCATTTCCAATGCAAACCCATTTCCAGTGGTCAAACAGATATGTCCATTTCCAATGCAAACCCATTTCCAGTGGTCAAACAGATATGTCCATTTCCAATGCAAATCCATTTCCAGTGGTCAAACAGATATGTCCATTTCCAATGCAAATCCATTTCCAGTGGTCAAACAGATATGTCCATTTCCAATGCAAATCCATTTCCAGTGGTCAAACAGATATGTCCATTTCCAATGCAACATTTCCAGTGGTCAAACAGATATGTCCATTTCCAATGCAAATCCATTTCCAGTGGTCAAACAGATATGTCCATTTCCAATGCAAATCCATTTCCAGTGGTCAAACAGATATGTCCATTTCCAATGCAACATTTCCAGTGGTCAAACAGATATGTCCATTTCCAATGCAAATCCATTTCCAGTGGTCAAACAGATATGTCCATTTCCAATGCAACATTTCCAGTGGTCAAACAGATATGTCCATTTCCAATGCAACATTTCCAGTGGTCAAACAGATATGTCCATTTCCAATGCAACATTTCCAGTGGTCAAACAGATATGTCCATTTCCAATGCAACATTTCCAGTGGTCAAACAGATATGTCCATTTCCAATGCAACATTTCCAGTGGTCAAACAGATATGTCCATTTCCAATGCAACATTTCCAGTGGTCAAACAGATATGTCCATTTCCAATGCAAACCCATTTCCAGTGGTCAAACAGATATGTCCATTTCCAATGCAAACCCATTTCCAGTGGTCAAACAGATATGTCCATTTCCAATGCAACATTTCCAGTGGTCAAACAGTTCAAGCGCCGTCCTTGTAAATGCAAGTTTAACTCACTCAATTTTTTTTTCACCAAGTCATTCAGAAACATCGGCTTCAACAGTCAGTTTTCCTCATCCAGAACCGGAAAATGTTTGTTTTTTCTCTTGCGTGCCATTGAAAATCGCTCTGCGTGTCAATTTTTGCCTTAGTTTTCCGACCCCTGGTATAGCGTACCATTACGTTAAAGAACATTACAACTCATAAGCCCAGTTTGAGGAGCAAGGTTTTCAGACCCCCCCCCCCCCGCCCCCCAAAACACACACACCCCAAGAAGCCTGATGTAATATGCTGCCTTACCAGCATGTTACAAGTTTGCAATTATGCGTTGGTGATTTCATGGTAGAACTTGGGCTGGTTCGTCCATATAGGCAACCTAGGCGGCTGCCTAGGACGCAAACTTTATTTTTGGTGGCGCATAATTGAGGATTTTTATTTTTTTTCAAATTTGGGGATTTAAAAATATAGATTAAATTAAAGTTTAGTGCCCTGCGCGCTACTAGCATAGGCAGACGAAGTACTAGGTAATGAAAGGCGAAGGGTATTTTATTTAACTTGTCTTAGAAAATAGGAAAGTATGCCCAAACAGTACTCACCACCGAAGGCACATTGAGGGCGCAGAATTTGTTTTTGCCATGGGCGTCGAAAACCCTAGAGCCGGTCCTGGGTGGAACCACTATCAAGATGTTGAAAAGAGAGAGAGAAAGAGTGATGACGAGAGAGTAATAGAGAGAGAGAGAGAGAGAGAGAGAGAGAGAGAGAAAGTAAAGTAAAAAGTAAGTAAAGTACCCGTTTCAAAATCCCCCCCCCCCGTCCATACGCGCTGCCGCTCGTCCGCCGTGCCCTTGAGAGAGAGAGAGAGAGAGAGAGAGAGAGAGAGAGAGAGAGAATGGGGTTTAAATTTGAGACCGTTGTTTCAGCAAAATCATCACCCAAAACGTCACTATTCCAATCCTTTTTATATACATGTAAAGACGGCTTACGGCTTTGGATGACCACCCACCCACACACACACAGACATACATACACGTGACTTTTGTCACTTCCTGTTGTCTTCCTGCCCACCTCCCCCGCCCCCTCCACGCCGAGCTACACAAAAAAGATGAAACGCTTTCCGATGAAGTGTTGACGTCATATCCGTAACGAACAAACACAATAACCACCCCCTACACACACAAATCAGTAACAAATTTAATTTACAAAGACAACCTTTAACTTTTGTGTACAAATCTGTCCAGACCAGAAACCTTCGCCGTCAATTTGTATTGAGTCACTGACCGAATCATCCCTTGCGGTCTGCACTCAAACGGACGCGCGCTATACAATAAAATTACTGACAACAACAATAATAACGACAATATAAAAAAAAATAAAAACTTTCGGACTACACTTCCGCTGTTAATGAGTAGCTTTTTGAATCACCCCCACCCGTTCCAAACACGACAACTGGTGTTTTCAAACAGAGCTGACGTTCTGAAGTGGGGCCTGACTTTGTACCAAACGGTGCAGTGTCCTTTTGTGTGTGTGCTGTGTTGTCGTGCTTCGGCAGTCCACTTGACATGAAATCTGGCGTGGTGCCCTCCCCGCTGTTACAACCGCTCAGCTGGAACCAATACGATCTCTTTAAGTTTTCAAAGAAATATGGAGACAGTTTAGTGGCGTGTGTGGTAGGATGAGGGAAGGGTTGAAATGGTAATTTGTTAGCTGTTTCCTTTAGAATCTTTCGAAACATTTTGTCAACGTAATAAAAACTAAAACCAATAAAAAAAGTTAACATAGTTCAAAAAGTGTCTCACTTTGACCGTTTTATCTTGTTTCTTTTAATGTAATATACATAATACCTTTTTATGAAGTTATGTACAAAACTAGCTAAATTGCCCGGCGTTTCACGGGGCGCAAAATTAGCTTACAGTGTTAATAAAATAAAATACTAGTTTACTCAAAGGAGAATCGAAACCAGGTCCCCCGGGTGTCAGGTGGAAGATTACAACCACTTATATTACCCGGTAAATATAAGACAACAGCAACAAACAACTAAGAACAGGAATATAATTCTCTAGGCTAAAAAAAAATATTATAAAGCTAATTAATAATGTAAACCTTTACAAACATAGGACAAAGCAAATAAATTTAGCATAAACCGACCTAATCTAAAAGTAAAGCAGTGAGGGCCTAAAAAAATGTCGAAGGTAAATGTTAAACTAATGTTATTTGTTGTAATTTTAATTTACACATATTGAGAAAGGTTAAAGGGGGGGGGGGGCGCATTTTCAAATTAACAAGGCACATTTCATATAAACAGGCAATAACCTTAACCCCCCCCCCCCCCCAAAAAAAAAAAAAACTACAATAATATGCATAAAGTTAGCCTATACATAGAAAAAAAATGAGTTAATTAAGCAAGGACGCAAAAATCAATTTATTTTATATAATATATATTTTCTATATTAGCAATTGAAACAAAAAAAAAAATTTTAATATTTGGACGCAGTGGCTCCAGTAGACTTAAAATTTCTCAATTCTTTTTTTTAGAATTAAAAAAAAACAAGCTTAATTAAGAAGCTGTCTAAAAACAAAAGCAAAAAAACTTTTACCGGAAAAAAAAAAGAAAAGAAAGTTGTCTCTCGGAAGAAAACAACGTCCAAAGGAAGACAAAAAACGATACTCTAGAAACCAAATAGCCTTTTCATTTCTCGGTGTAGCCGCTTGTCGTCTGCTGGGGGATGATGAATAGACTGTAAAATATTTGCAAACATTCAAACAGAAATTTAAAAAAAAAACAAGAAATTTTTTTTCTTTACAAGATATGGCGGTGGAAAACAGCGGAATTAATGATTGAATCGGCGGAACGAACAAGGAAAGGGGAAGTGTAAAAAAGTAAAATAAAATATATGTTAAAGTAAAGGCGCCAGAAGCTCAGTAGCGAAAAAAGAAAAAAAGGCAGACGTGAATATTGTGAGCAGACGTGAATATTGTGAGCTGGGGTGAAGTCAGTAGAAAAGGAACTCCTCGCTATTGGTTGGGAATATGCTAATGATGTCATTTGGTGGGTACCACTTTAACCTGTCTTTGTAAAATGAATGGCTAGCTGGAAAGAATTTTTAAAAAGTTTTCGTTTTTCCATTGGCATTAACATTTTTGATACAAGTTTAAAAAAAAAAAAAATTGATATAAAATGATTTAAAAATGAAGGCTAAAGGGGGTGGGGGTAGAGGGAGGATATTATTATGAAGGAAGTGAGCAGACGTCAGTCACTGTCTTCTAACGGCTACTCATTCAGGCGATCAGGAGAAATTGTGTGTGTGTGTAGGTGGGCGAGGGCCGCACGGTGGATTTAATAGTTAGAGAATGGAAAAGATAAACGAAAGTATGTATGTATATAAATAAATAGAGAAAGAAGTAAAGAGAGAAAGAGAAATAAATAGAGAAAGAAGTAAAGAGAGAAAGAGAAATAAAGAGAGAAAGAGAAAGTGAATAAAAATGGTAGGACGGGCGGAAAGGGATTAAGAAAGAGTATGAGAATATACACAAAGTGTGAGACAGAGTAGTATGTGTGTGTGAGAGAGAGAGCGAGAGAGAGAGAGAGAGAGAGAGAGAGAGAGAGAGAGAGAGTTAGTTTCAATACATTGAAATAACCGTTGAATGCTACGGGCAATAATAAGCGAAATGGCGCAATAGTGAATTTTAAAATGTTCATTAAAAACTATTTGTTGAGGAAATATGAGCAAAAAAAAATGTTGATAACCATAGTACCAAATGAGCAGCAATAAACTAAATGTATTGTATCTATATTATGGACTACAGCAGGGATCGGAAAGCTTTTGATAATAGTGTAGCAAAGTAATTTTTTTTTTTAAATTTCATTCAGCGTGCAAACATCCGAAACGTCATTATGTTCTAAGTTCTAGCACTCAATTATTTGAAAAAGTGACTAGAAGTGCCATTTTTGGGGCGCCTTTGGCGCGCCATTGAAAAGCGCTCTGCGTGCCAAGTCTGGCTCGCTTTACGTAGGTTGCCCCCCCCCCCCCCCTACACTACAGAACTTCAACCCAAACCTTTTCGTTAAAGTAAGTTTATAATATATGGAAAAAATAATAATACAATTATTTTTAAACCGCTGGCAACAATCATACTGCAAGCTCAGAGCAAATTTAAAACCAAGCAAAAAAAAAAACATACATAGAGCTAAGTTTATAAAAGTTCGAATCCTGGTAAAGGCTAGGATTTTTTCCCCGTGTGGAGGTTGTCCCTGAGACTACCCAGTTCTGATGGGTACCGGACATTAGTAAGGGTAAAGTAAAGACGGCTGCGCATAGTGCTGGCCACATAGTATGTCGTGGCCCACAGAAACTGATAAACGCTTCCTCACCCGCCCTATGGATCAATTTGGACCGACGGGTTCTTTACTACCCTTTACATGTTTACATAATGATAATCCTAAGTTGTTGTTTTTTTATTCCTTATCCAACACATATAAAACCTCGCTTTAAAAAAAAACTTCTAGGTCAAAGATACTATTTTTTAAATTGGAATTAAGTACAAATCTGCCGTGCATTGGGCTGGTCATTTAATCGCCATAGTATGCCCATAGATCAAATTGGTGTGACGAGGATACTTGACTACTTACTTTAGTAACTGCAAACTAGCATCTTTAGCTTTAGATTTGTTATCATATCTCCAAAGGCCCAATTACTGGACCTTCATAACTGGAACAACTTGGCCTTCAAATATCTCGTTTTCTTAATTAATGTTTTTATACTTCTTTTTTCTCGGAATTTGTAAATGCGTGCGTTTGTCCTTCTCCCCCTCCTATCTCTCTTTCTCTCTATCTCTCTATATCTCTTTCTCTCTTTCTCTCTTTCTCTCTTTCTCTCTTTCTCTCTTTCTCTCTTTCTCTCTTTCTCTCTTTCTCTCTTTCCTCTCTTTCTCTCTCTTTCTCTCTTTCTCTCCCTTTTTTCTTTTACT